>VFFE01007701.1:399072-451789 GCA_008921705.1 Burhinus oedicnemus
GTGGATTCGGTGGCCTGGCACATCAGACCCACAGGAGTATAAGGCTCTAGTGGACACTGCTGTGCAGTGTACCTTAATACCATCAAGCTATAGAGGGGCAGAAACCATTTGTATTTCTGGAGTGACAGGAGGATCCCAAGAGTTGACTGTATTGGAAGCTGAAGTGAGCCTAACTGGGAAGGACTGGCAAATGCATTCCATTGTGACTGGCCCAGAGGCTCCATGCACCCTTGATATAGGATCAAAGACCCAAAAGGTGGGCTCTTGGCATAGCTGCCTTGGAGACGGATGAAATTAAGCAGCTGTCTCCCTTGCCTGGTTTCTCAGAAGACCCTTCTGTTGTAGGATTGTTGAGGGTCAAAGAACAACAGGTGCTGATCACTACCACAATGGTGCATTGGTGGCAATATCGCACTAACCAAGACTCTCTGATTCCCATCCATAACCTGATTTGTCAACTGAAGACTCAAGGAGTGATTGGCAAGACCCGTTCACCCTTTAATAGTCCCATGTGACCAGTGTGAAAATCTAATGGAGAGTGGAGGCTAACAGTGGACTATCGTGGCCTGAATGAAGTAACACCACCGCTGAGTGCTGCCGTGCTGGACATGCTAGAACTTCAATATGAACTGGAGTCAAAGGCAGCCAAGTGGTATGCAACAATTGATATCGCTAATGCATTCTTCTCAATTCCTTTGGCAGCAGAGTGCAGGCCACAGTTTGCTTTCACTTGGAGGGGCGTCCAGTACACCTGGAATCGGCTGCCTCAGGGGTGGAAACACAACCCCACCATCTGCCATGGACTGATCCAGACTGCACTGGAACGGGGTGAAGCTCTGGAGCATCTGCAATACATTGACGACATCATCGTATGGGGCAACACAGCAGAAGAAGTTTTTGAGAAAGGGAATAAAATAGTTCAAATCCTTCTGAAGGCCTGTTTTGCCATATAACGAAGTAAGGTGAAGGGACCTGCACAGGAGATTCAGTTTTTAGGAATAAAATGGCAAGATGTATGCCGTCAGATCCCCATGGATGTGATCAACAAAATAGCAGCTATGTCTCCATTGACTACCAAGAAGGAAACACAAGCTTTCTCAGGTATTGTGGGTTTTTGGAGGATGCATATCCCAGATTACAGTCTGATTGTGATCCAGAAAAAAGAATGATTTTAAATGGGGCCCTGAGCAACGACAAGCCTTTGAACAACTTAAGCAGGAAATAGTTCATGCAGTAGCCTTGGGGCCAGTCCGGGCAGGACAAGATGTTAAAAACGTGCTCTACACTGCAGCTGGGAAGAATGGCCCTACCTGGAGCCTGTGGCAGAAAGCACCAGGAGAGACTCGAGGCCGACCTCTAGGCTTTTGGAGTTGGGGATACAGAGGATCTGAAGCCAACTATACTCCAACTGCAAAAGAGATATTGGCAGCATATGAAGGGGTTCGAGCTGCTTCGGAAGTGGTCGGTACTGAAGCACAGCTCCTCTTAGCACCTCGACTGCCAGTGCTGGGCTGGATGTTCAAAGAAAGAGTCCCTGCCACACAATATGCAATTGATGCTACGTGGAGTAAGTGGATGGCATTGATCACACAGCAAACTCAAAGGGGAAACCCTAGTCACCCGGGAATTCTGGAAGTGATCATGGACTGGCCAGAATGGAAAGATTTCAGAATATCACCAGAGGAGGAGGTGATGCATGCAGAAGAGGCCCCACTGTATAATAAACTGCCAGAAAATGAGAAGAAATATGGCCTGTTCACTGATGGGTCCTGCCAAATCGTGGGAAAACATCGGAAGTGGAAGGCTGCTGTGTGGAGTCCTACATGACGAGCTGCAGAATCCACTGATGGACAAGGGGAATTGAGCCAGCTTGCAGAGGTGAAAGCCATCCAGCTGGCTTTGGACATTGCCTAATGAGAAAAATGGCCGTTACTTTATACAGGTTCATGGATGGTGGCAAATGCTCTGTGGGGGTGGTTACAGCAGTGGAAGCAGAGCAACTGGCAGTGCAGAGGTAAACCCATCTGGGCTGCTGAACTGTGGCAAGATATTGCTGCCCGGATAGAGAATCTGGTTATGAAAGTACACCACATAGATGCCCATGCACCCAAGAGTTGGGCCACAGAGGAACATTAAAACAACCAGCAGGTAGATCAGGATGCTAAGATTGAAGTGGCTCAGGTGGATCTGGACTGGCAACATAAGGGTGAATTATTCATAGCTCGGTGGGCCCATGACACCTCAGGCCATCAAGGAAGAGATGCAACATATAGATGGGCTCGTGATCGAGGGGTGGACTTGACCATGGACACTATTGCACAAGTTATCCATGAATGTGAAACACATGCCGCAATCAAGCGAGCCAAGTGGCTAAAGCCTCTTTGGTATGGAGGACGATGGTTAAAATATAAATATGGGGAGGCCTGGCAGATTGATTATATTTCACTCCCACAAATGCACCAAGGCAAGCGCCATGTGCTCACAATGGTGGAAGCAACCACCGGAAGGCTGGAAACATACCCTGTGCGCTATGCCACTGCCCGGAACTCTATCCTGGGCCTTGAAAAGCAAGTCCTGTGGCAACATGGCACCCCAGAGAGAACTGAGTGGGACAATGGGACTCATTTCCAAAGCAGCCTCATAGACACCTGAGCCAAAGAGCATGGCATTGAGTGGGTATATCACGTCCCCTATCACGCACCAGCCTCTGGGAAGATAGAACAGTACAGACGGACTGTTAAAAACTACACTGAGAGCCATGGGTGGCGGGACCTTCAAACATTGGGATACACATTTAGCAAAAGCTACTTGGTTAGTCAACACCAGGGGATCTGCCAATCGCGCTGGCCCTGCCCAGTTAAAACTTCCACGCACTGTAGAAGGGGATAAAGTCCCTGTAGTGCACATGAAGAATATGCTAGGGAAGACAGTCTGCGTTAGTCCTGCCTCAGGCAAAGGCAAACCTATCCGTGGCATTGCTTTTGCGCAAGGACCTGGGTGCACTTGGTGGGTGATGCGGAAGGATGGGCAGGTCTGATGTGTACCTCATGGAGGTCTGATTTTGGGTGAGAATAGCCAATGAATCTAATTGTATGATGTTAATTGCTCAATAATGCTGCCACTGTATGTGATCATTACTAGAATTGCTATCGATTGTACTATGGTAAGAATCACCTAAACTCATGACAGAGGGACTCTGATGAAACTGAGTAAAGTGCAGCAGTAACGGGATCAGAACTGACTTCAGCAGCTGGCACCCAGCAGCTTCCTTGAGACTGACATCTTCAACCCATGCAGCATGAGCATGGGCTGCATTTGGACACACCAACCACAAGCTCCAAATACAGCATGCAACAGTCCAGCACCACACAACATCTCGCCTGCCCTGAGAGACTGTTCTAACAGAGGGAGCCCAAAGTCATGGATTAAATGAACTCAATGGGCATTTTTAGAGGGATGGCCCATACACGAAGGGAATTATATCTGTATGTATATATATGTATATGTTGCTCACTGCAACAGCTGTCTACAGCCTCACCCTTACTTTTTGCCACTGAAAGAAAAGCCTTTTAAAGTCTTACAACAGCCATGATACCACATAGAAAATATTCTTTTCATATCCATCAGGATAAAAAATACTAGTTTTCAACCACCATGTACTTAGTACTTTCAGGACTTGGAAGTCCTGTTGACTCACACGCTGTATCAAGTATTAAAAAGAGCTAGCAATTATTACCTTATTTTTTCATCTTGATTATGTTATGAAGTCTGTCTTTAATTGTCATGGTTTGGGTCAGATTGGCCCAATCCGGTGGAACGACAGATGCTCTCTCTCTCTCCCCTGCTCCGCGCAGGAGGCAAGAAAGAGAGAGAAAAAGAGAGACTTAAAAGTTTAGAAGGAAATGAAATACATACAAAACTGTATCAAGCTCCCAGGATGACAGTCACGTCACCAGCAGGCGCTGGGGAAGTCCCAGAATGGACTCAGTGACGGACGGGAACTGGATTCCGGATCTGGAGTCAGGATCGGGATCAAAGGCAGATGCAGAGACAGAGTCCTCCCAGGACGCTGGCCATTGAAAAAAGAGGACTGACCCTTTGATCCCCCAGCTTTTATACTGAGCATGAGGCAGATGGGATGGAATACCCTTGTTGGTCAGTTTTGGGTCACCTGTCCTGTCTGCTCCTCCCCTCAGGTGTGACCCCTCTACGCTTTTCCGCTTCCGACCCTCCAATGGGGCAAGTAACAAAGTTGGCTGGCCTTGGTTGTTATAGCAATAAGTATAAGCAGGAACCTCTCTGCATACCGTTCCTTGGCATCAGCTATAAACATGGGTCTTATCACTCTGAGAGCAAACAGTTTCTTGCACAACATGCTGTTAATTTCAGCAGTTAGAAGAGGCCTAGCTAACAAGTAAAGTTACTGAACAAAATTGGTCCTGTTTTACCTCAAAGCAGGACATTAATATATAGTACAAGTTTTATTTTCAGCCTAACAAATATTAATCTTCAACAGATTCATTCAATTTTATATTCTTGAGGGCCTTTTCCCTTACAATTGAAATAAATTTTAACTAGTGGGTTTTCTTTTCTTTTTAGATGCAATCTGTATATAAATTTGATGTACTGATATGATTGGCCTATAACTTTGATACTCTGCATCATTATTTGATAACCTAAATATAATGACCAAAGCAGTTTGAATCAAGGGAAGTTCTACCATGTTCACCTTAATTGTGCAGTGTTGTTAGGAAGAGTCCTAAAGTTCCAAAATGGAAAAAATGATCATGTTGTTTTGAACCATTGACCACTATACCCATGCAAATGAGTATATGCCCCTGTTTTACTTTAAAAGAGCTTTGTCTGATTTTGATTTCCTTCCTTCCTTCCTTCCTGCCTTCGTGCCTTCGTGCCTTCCTGCCTGTCTTTTTGCCTTCCTTCCTTCCTTCTTCTCTGCCCTCTCTCTCTCTTTTGTTTTCTTCTCTCCTTTGGAGCTGACCAAGAGCTTATGCTTTATACCCTAAGTCTTCTCTTCTTTTGTGAATCCTTTTGTACCATGTAAGTGAAAAGACTTATACAAAATTCTGTTTATAGTTGCAGGTTCTGCTGTTTAATCTCTGAAACTTTTTAATTCACTAATAATCTTTGCTTCATTTCTTTCAGAGATGTCTCATTTAGGGACTGAGTTTTTTCTTCAGACAATAATTGCCCTATGATATATTTAGGATGAAGCCTTTTAATGGATCTTGGACCAGGAAAAACAGCTACACTAGAAACAGTAGGTTTCCCAATGAATTGAGTTGACTTTTTCTTCCTGGATGAACTTTAACCAGTTGAAAGTGTTACAAGCTGTTGTCATTTATAACCATATTTTAAGTGCTAAAAGTGGTTCTGTGTGAAGAATAATGCTCAGAAATTACTAATACAAAAAACTTTTCTATCTTACCAAAACCTAGAAATAGGGTTCTACCTTAGGTAATATTTGTAATGTTATTTATAGTTCTTCAGTTAATGTTGATAGTTTGTGGAAGTTAATATTTGAAAATTTGGAGAGTTAAGATTTTTTCATAAGGAATATGCAGAAAAGGATGGAAAAAAAATGTTTTGTTTTATAGCTTTTCAGGCACTCTTTTTCCAGACTGAGTTTACTCAAGAAATAGTAAGCAATTGCTGAATAGCATCTCCATCAGAAAGGATTTTCACATGAAGTAGGCTGGTAGAGAGGTTTCCAAACAAACCTTTACAACAAGAAATACTTCTGTAGAGCGTAAAACCACAGACAGTCACAGAAAATTAAGATTTTTTTGACAATTGGATTACAATACCTATCAAGAGCTTACAGAGGTTTTAGACAGTAATGTATGATATGAGTCATGGCTTAACACTGACATGAAAATTTAGCACAGTGTAGGAGGTGAACAAGTGAGATGTTTCAAAAAATTCCCCTGTAGCAGCGGCAGATGATCTGTAGGCTGCTATAAGCTGTCCTATATCTGTGGTTGGTAGTAACCTGTTATAAATCTGGTAGTAACTTCTGATTCAAATGTTAAGCAGCAATAGAGGCCATTCCCTGAGCTTCTGTTTCGATTTCTGTTTGCCTACTCAAATTAAACTAATACTAGTTTCCCATGTGGGGATGCTGGTTTACTGTGACATATACATAGCACTGTGTTTTTACCCAAGCCTTATTTAGATTTGCTAAAAATACAGTACCTAATTGCCAGTGTTGTTGCCTCTCCAACTGCCTGGACAGCCTATAGAAGAAGGCAGGTACTCTGTTGTAGGCATGGAGATACCTACACATCAGATAGGATACTGAGAAAGTAAATTGATCCTGGGAAGACATAATGCAAGAGATCAAAGCAATGGAGAATCGAGCTCTTTTCATTAAGCAAGGCTTAAAACATACAAGTATTTTAAAAACAGTTAAAATTTTTCTGTTCTAACAAGCATTGAATATATCTAATAGGAATAATTGTAAATCAAACCCACGATTGATCTGGAAGGCCTAGATGAGTTTAGTTTCTGTCTTGTGTATTGTCAAAAAGTTTTGATTTCAGCAGAATTACGTTTGGTTTTATATCAGCTGAGAAGAGGTATATAGCTCCTATCCTTTCAGCAGCCTAAAATTGTATATATAATTGCAGACTGGCCCCTATCTATAAGGATGGACTTTCATTGGCAATGAAATAAGGATGGCGAATTCAGAACTGAAAAGGGTAGGGATAGATTTGTTCTCACCAGCTGGTCACAGAGAAAGGTTGCTTTCTTGAGAACTTGGAAAAAATCTCCATTTGACAGCAGAGCTTAAAATGTGGTCAGAAAATAAACAACGCTGCTAACAGGAGCTGTCACCATATTTAAGGCTGATGAGTAGTAATTAATGCAGATTCTTTCAAGCAAGACTTGCAGGCTCAAATGGTGCTTAGTGATTCATAGAGGAAAAGGGAAGTGTGAGAGAGTCTCTCCCTGAATTTGAATTTACTCCCTGTGAAAGTCTGAAAGTCACAGTGTACAGGCCATCAGCAGCAACGAAGAAGTGACTCTGTGTATTTGCTCAAATTGCAGGAGGCTTTGAATACAAGAGCCCTCACAATTACTAGAGGTGAACCAAATACATTCTTACTCTCTTGCATGCCTTCAGATCTGAGGATAATTTAGAACCTGATGGAAACTTTCTGTTCTCTGGCTCATTCCTTGGTATTCATAGTCCTCATATTAATATCACTGCAGGGTTTTATAAGTTAAAAATGTGTTTGTCTGCGAATGACTGACTGAGAAAAAGTTGGCATGGATGACAATGATTGAAAAGTACTCATTTAATACTTTCCATTTAGCTCAAGTGCCAACTACCTGGAGAAATATATGTTATTAATAATAAGATGTAAGGTGTAAGGTGTAAGATGTAAGATACAGGATTTGATAGATATAGATATTTTATGTATGAGAACCATATATCTTCTATTTTATGTAATTTGCAAATTATATATTCTCAAATTTTAGATAGAGGTACACTGTATAAGGCTGTGACTCATTATGTTCAAACGATCTGTTATGCTGTAGAAATGTCTACAAGCTTTGTAAGCACAATCCAAAAGACCACAAACATCTTTATTACTGGCTGTAGTGTTGATCCTTTCAACATATGGATACTGTAATTTATAACAATCTAGAAACCAAGAGAGAAATATATTTTACATTACAGATGGGCTTTACAGTCTTGATACACAAATGCATGTATCACATAAGTGGTTAAAACATAGTGCCACTGATGTCAGGGGAGGTAACAGCTGAGGTCTGCCTAGTTTATTATTTAGCTCTTGTGAAGCTACAGCTATTCCAAGTATAACTTCTTACCCATTTTCATAAGAGTTAAAACCAATGCAAATGCACTGCTTCACCACACAGTTCAACTAGATGAAAAGTGCTCAGGCATGTCCTGCCTCTTAGATTCTTTGAACTTTTATCAATCTGGAATATGAAAAGCATGTCTTGTGAAGAAGTTCTGAAAGGCCTATGGAGTTATTATGTGTGATTCACCCTTCACTTTGCTCAGACACACATCTCCTATCATAAAATGCTTTCACACTGAACTGTAATACATTACAGTAAATAGTAGCCATGTCTGTGCTATCTGTAGGCTGTGTGTGATTTGACAGTAAGATTTAAGGAATGACGACTGAGATTAAGTTTTCTGGCAAAGTGACCTACTGGTGAAATATACCTTGATTTAACAAACACAGA
This sequence comes from Burhinus oedicnemus, assembly GCA_008921705.1. NCBI lineage: Eukaryota > Metazoa > Chordata > Aves > Charadriiformes > Burhinidae > Burhinus > Burhinus oedicnemus. Next base: position 407,317 of record VFFE01007701.1, read on the forward strand.
TAATCCCAAATCTTTGTTCTCTGTATTTAAGTCAGATAATATATTTCCTGATTTTAAGCTCTTTGGGGGGCAACTAATTGTTTATTGTCAATTAAAAACAGAGTTGGATAGTACAAAACAAATTGAAACACCTTTCCCTGCTCTCCACCTCCCTCTTCTTCCCAGGCTCAACTTCACTCCTTCATTCCCAGCTCCTATATCTCCTCCATATCAGAGCGGTGAAGGGGAAATGAGGAATGGGAAGCTGCAGTCACACAATAACAGTTCCCCTCTGCAGCTGTTTCCTCCTCCCACTTTTCCCCTGCTTCAGCATGGGTTCTGTCCATGGGCTGCAGTCCTTCAGGGCAAACCTGTTCTGGTGTGGGGTCCTCTGCACAGGCTGCAGAGTAGGTATCTGCCCCACTGTGCTTTTTCCATGGGCTGCAGGGGAATCTCTGTTCCAGTGCCTGGAGCATCTCCTCCCCCTCCTTTTCTCACCTGGGTGTTGCAGGACTGTTTCTCACACTTTCTTCCTCACTCTCGGTTTATTTTCGAAAGAGTAATATGGTAGTGTCATTAACAAATGAAACAGTTGTCCTGTGTGGTGCAGATTAGATGCTCCATTGATATAATAATTAATTCTATTTAAGGTTCTGTCCTAATTAACCCAAAGTATATATGAACTAAGACAAAAATGTTGGATATATTGAATGAAGAGTTTACTCTTCTCCAAAAACAGTATCTTCTTCTCAAAGAACCAAGAACGTTATAGCATGTAAAAAATTCTGAATATAAAAATTAAAGTTCAACCAAGGACTGCAATAGTTTTTTGATTAGTTGTGAGCCTCCAAGTAAGGAAAAAACAAAACAACAAACAAACAGTACTCAGAGAGATATATTAGCATAAATTACATATACTTAGCATAATAACAAAAACAACAAGCATGTGAACCTCAGAATCAGGCTTAAAAAGCATGAGACTGCATTGCAAATCTGAGGACGTGGACTTTTTTAGTGTTTTGGTTTTGATTTTTCACACCAGGGAGTTTCAGCCACAAATATCAGTTGTACTCAGAGCAAGAAGGGCAGTGAAAAGATTTTTATCTGCCACAGAAATGGGAGATGTTACATATCAGAAACTTTGATGGTTTGGCAACTTGGAAAACTTCGGATTTTTCTTTTAGCTTGAGCCTCCTATGGAACATGCCATCTGGAAGGCTATTCCCCTATATAATCCATTATATTACCAATTATGTCTAGCCAAGCTTGAGGACTAGAATTTTTTTGTGGGAGTATAGTGAGGACTCACTTAATGACAGCTTTCCAAGACTGGACTTTAAAACATAAATTGTGGATCATCAGACTTACAGTAAAATCCCTAAGTTGGCAAAACATCAGTAATTCCTAAATGAGTCAATTCAGCCTGCCTGCTACCAGGGAGAATATACATTTGCTACAGAGAAATTAAAAAAAAAAAAAAAAAAACAAAAACAAACAAAAAAAACCACAACCAGGAAATAGTCAGTCAAAATGGTGATTCATTTTATTTGTATGATCTGTTTGGCAAAATATTAATTCATTCCCTTAAATAAACAGCAAGTAAAAATCACCCTCCCTCAAGCCACAAATTAACCAAAGCATTGCATTAATAGATCACTCCTGATCACTCTTGATAATAGGCTTTTCTGTGGAGTCCATTTCACCCAGTGTTCAAAGTGTAGCTCCTTACTCTCAGCTTAATGCATTTAATAAAACTTAATAAAACACTTGTAAACTTAATGAAGCATTCTGGAAATGAAAACAAAGGTAAGCCAATCTCCTTCTAAATGGAAACTAGGCCATCACACTAGTAGCATTGGAATATCTGATATTGTGCTAAGCTTTTAATGTGTGCTTTGAGGTTAATAAGGTAGACCAGGATATCATACAAAATCCTGTTGCGGTAAGTAATTTTTTTTTTTTTTATTAACATCACTGAAAGCTTCAGTCAGATACAGGTATTTACATTCTTAGTGATTTTCTAGACAAGCAGGAAGTGTAATTCTGCAATAAGGTATTACTATTGGTAGTACTGGGTCACAAACTTTGTACTGAGTTTGCAAAGCCTTAGCACTGAGCCTTATCAGGCTTTCTCTGAACTTTTCTTGACTTGCTGGCAGTTGCTTTAATTTTACTCAGTTTAGCTGCAACAATTGGGGTTTTTTTTCCTGGTGACTAGGTGGCTATGGCTAATTTGTTTTTCTTTTGCTTAACTTTCTATGGTTCAACCAGAGTTTTTATATAAATAGTATGAAGAAGTAGTTATTTTGTGTAACAGAACACAAACATAATGATGTAGTGTGGAGGACTACAGACTCAGTATGATAGCAGAAGCCGTGAGATGTGGTGACACAGGCGGCAGTGTAGAGGAGCACAGCACAGGATAATAAGAGATAGGGTATAGGATTGGCACTGGAAAATTCACCTATAGTCAATTAAAAAAATGAAGACCTGGAGATGGACAAAATTACTTTAGAGAAACCAAAAAAAGCGAAACTCAAATATCTGTCATGGTTTAACCCCAGCTGGCAACTAGGACCATGCAGCCACTTGCTCACTTCTCCCCCTCCCCCACAGTGGGATGGGGTGAAGAATCAGAAAAAATAAGGAAAACTCATGGGTGAGATAAAGACAGTTTAATAAGTAAAGTAAAAGTTTTGCATGCAAGCAAAGCAAAACAATGAATTCATTCACTACTTCCCATAGGCAGACAGGTGTTCACCCATCTCCATGAAAGCAGGGCTCCATCACGTGCAATGGTTACTTGGGAAGACAAAATGTCATAACTCCAAACGTTCTCTCCTTCCTTCTTCTTTCCACAGCATTACATACTCAGCATGATGTCTCATAGCATGGAATATTCCTCTGGTCATCTGGAGTCAGCTGTCCTGGCTGTGTCTCCTCTTAATTTTTTGTGCACTCCCAGCCTACTCACTGGCAGAGCAGTGTGAGGAGCAGAAAAGGCCTTGACTGCTTAGCAACAACCAAAACCATCAGTGTGCCATCAACAACACTCCCATCCCAAACCCAAAACACAGCAGCACACCAGCTGCTAGCAAGGAAGTCCACTCCATCCCAGCTGAAACCATGACATTAACCTTCGCAAATTGTACCACATGCAGTGAATTCACATATAGTATGAAATTTCAGACCAGTTAAAGAAGAGCTTGTTAGCTTTTCAACTAGATCCAAGTTGCTCAGAGCACCATCCAATCTGACCTTAAATGTTTCCAGGGATGGGGTATCAACCACCTCTCTGGGCAACCTTTTCCAGTGTCTCGCCACCCTCAGTGTAAAAAATTTCTTCCTTATTTCTAGTCTAAACCTGTCCTCTTTTAGTTGAAAACCATTATCCCTTGTCCTGTCACTACAGGCCCTACTAAAATGTCTGTCCCCATCTTTCTTATAAGCCCCCTTTAAGTATTGAGAGGTCACAATAAGGTCTACCTGGAGTCTTCTCCAGGCTGAACAACCCCAACTCTCTCAGCCTTTCTTCATAGGATAGGTATTCCATCCCTCTGACCATTTTTGTGGTCCTCCTGAAGACCTGCTCCAACAGGTCCACATCTTTCCTGTACTGAGGATTCTGAGGGGCTCTGAGCGACCTGATCTATTTGAAGATGTCCCTGCTCATTGCAGAGGAGGTTGGACTAGATGACCATTAAAGATCCCTTCCAACCCAAATTACTCTATGAGTCTATAATTCTGTGACTCCAGAGCTGGATGCAGTACCCTAGGTGGGGTCTCACCAGCCTGGAGTAGAGGCGGAGAATCACCTCCCTCAACCTGCTGGTCACGCTTCTTTTTATGTAGCCCAGGATACAGATGGATTTCTGGGCTGCGAGCACACATTGACAGCTAACGTACAGCTTTTCATCCACCAACACCCCCAAGTCCTTCTCTGCAGGGCTGCTTTCAATCCCTTCATCCCCCAACCTGTATCCATACCAGAGGTTGCTCCAACCCAGGTACAGGACATTGCACTTGGCTTTGTTGAACCTCATGCAGTTCACATGGGCACACTTCTTGAGCTTGTCCTGGTCCCTCTGGATGGCATCCCATCCCTCAGGCCTGTCAACTGCACCACTCAGCTTGGTGTCATCTGCAAACTTGCTGAGGGTGCACTCGATCCAACTGTCTATGTCATTAATGAAGATACTGAACAGTACTGGTCCCAATACAGACTCTTAAGAGACACCACTCATCAATGATCTCCATCTGGTCATTGAGTCATTGACCACTACTCTCTGGACTTGACCATCCAATCAATTCCTTATCCACCAAACAGTGTACCCATCAAATCCATATGTCTCCAATTTAGAGAGAAGGATGTTGTGGGGGACTGTGTCAAAGGCCTTACAGAAGTCTAGATAGATGACATCCGTAGCTCTTCCCTTGTCCACTGATGTAGTCACTCCATCACAGAAGGCCACTAGGTTGGTCAGGCAAGACTTGCCCTTGGTGAAGCCATGCTGGCTGTCTCAAATCACCTCCCCGTCCTCCATGTGCCTTAGCATAGCTTCTAGGAGGCTCTGTTCCATGATCTTCCCAAGCACAGAGGTCACACTGACAGGTTGGTAGTTCCCAGGGTCCTCCTTTCTACCTGTTTTAAAAATGGGTGTTATGTTTCCCTTTTTCCAGTCACCAGGGACTTCACCTGACTGCCATGATTTTTCAGATATCATGGAGAGTGGCTTGGCACTACATCAGTCCCTCAGGACTCTAGGATGCATCTCGTCAGGTCCCATAGAATTCCGTATGTTCAGGTTCTTCAGGTGATCATGAACCTGATCTTCTCTTACAGTGGGAGGGACTTTGCTCCTCCAGTCCATGTCTTGCAATCCATCCACTCAAGAGGTGTGGGAAGAGAGATTGCCATTGAAGACTGAGGGAAAAAAGTTATTGATTTCTCCTCACCTGTTGTTACCAGTTTGCCAGTCTTGCTCACCAGGGAGGGTATGCTTTCTTTGACCTTCCTTTTCTTGCTGACATACCTATAGAAGCCCTTATTATTCTTTGTATCCCTTGCCAAGCTCAGCTCCAGCTGCGCCTTGACATGCCTGACCCCATCTCTACAAAATTGAGCAGTGTCCCTGTGCTCTTCCCACGATACTTGTCCCTGCTTCCACTGCCTGTGCATTTCCTTCTTGCTCTTTAGTTTGACCAGCAGGTCTCGACTCAGCTATGCTGGTCTCTTGCCGTCCTTTCCTGATTTCTTACACCTGGGTATCGAGACCTCTTGCACTCTGTGGAAAGCATCCTTAAAGGTCCGCCAGCTCTGTTCTACTCCCTAGTCCCTGAGGGCGGTTTCCGAGGAGGTCCTATTGACTAACCCCTTGAACAGCTGGAAGTTTGCTTTCCTAAAATTCAGGGTCCTGACTTTACTCTCTGCCTGACCCATATCCCTCAGAACTGCAAACTCCACCAGTGCATGATTACTGCAGCCCAGGCTGCCTCCAATCTTGATGTTACTAATGAGCTCACTTGCATTGGTGATCGGGTCCAATATCGCATCTCCTCTGGTACGACTGTCTTTTACCTGGCTTGAGAAATTATCCTCAATGCACTCCAGGAGTCTCCTGTCCTCTCAGCAGCTCTGTCTCGGTTGATGCCTCTGATATACTAAAAACAGCCCAGGGGGTTGCTACAGGAGCAGCATCCTATGTTGTGTCACCACCGTCTGAAATGATCACCAGTTTTCCTACCAGAACACCAGTACAGACCTCACTATCTCAAAGCAGCTTAAGCAGCATCCCGGGACGTTCTGCTCCCCACCTCAAACTTGCATGCAAACTGCTACATCTCCATTGGCAGCCCCTGTTTGCAACATTCTGGATCACTGTGCTCCCTAAATGCCAGTTAAATACTAATTAGAAGCCAGGCACAGGTGTTTTTCCCCACCAACAGGGCCGTTCGTGCAAGACTATGAACCCGTCAAAGACCTCCCAAGTGAGGTTCGATTACCCGGTGAGTGTCATTGCTGCTTTCCTAGCAAGTGAAAGCTGGGCACAAATGCCTTCCACTGTGTCTAATTGATTGTATATAAAGTCTTGCATAGTCACATAGTTGTAGCTTTACATTATGAATTTGTGATAATTTTTTAAGGAGAAAGAAGATTTCATTCTTACCCCAGCAATAAACTTCTTACGCTGAGGGAGCTTAATCCATAGCATTTTGCCTATTCTCTAGTTGCCTCCTGCATGCTAGCAGAGACGTTGGAGAAGCAGATATTCAGGACTTGGTACTTGTTTGAGCATTTTCAGGTTCAAATTTTGGAGTAGCTTCCAAAATTATTTCAGCAGAAAAGTGTTTCATTACTGTGAATTTGCAATAAGCTCTTGAATAAGATCAAGTGGGCTGTAGCAATGTAGCTTGCATGTGTGGACACTTCCTCACATATTTTACAAAAACAGGCCTCATTTGCAGTTGTCTAGGCAAGGTATGAAAAGTGCCTATTCACAGATTTATCCAGGTCTAACAGGCTCTTTTCATGTCATCAAATTTATCCTCATATTTCCTGACTTGGACATACATCACTTGAAGCATGCCTAGTTCGATTAGTGATCTATAAGGTAGGCTGAGCTCCCTGAGTTTAATTTGATTTAGGGATATTTTCCAGAACGTACCAGGAGAAATTCAGTTATAAATTCAAACATCATATTTCATAAGAAGATTTGCATTTTCTCCTAATGTTTTAAAAATATTTCCATAAGGCCTGATCCTGCAGTAGTCTTCACATTAAGCTACATCAGCCCTTACTGAATTTCAGTGCATTGACTAGGGAACTTTCCTGTATGATTAGGCAGCAGCTAAATGTGGCCCTTAATGACTTCTTTTTTTTTAATAACTTCTTTTTTTTGTTGACTGCTCCGCCCCCCCCCCCCCCCCCCATCTCTTACTTACATTGCAGAATTTCCTAGGGAATAGCCCCAGAGTTGGCACAAATAACAGTCTTAGGACTTCTTCCCATTTTTGTGCATGGCTTGGTTATTCACGCTGTCCAACATTATACATCTAATCTAGGTTCGGAGTCTGGGATCTTTGGATAGTTGATGGACAGGTGAAGGCTATTGAGATGTCTGGATTTCCCTTCAAAGCTTTATTGCAAATAGAAGCCTACTCTTCTATCTTAAAATCCTAATTTTAGATGCTTTAAGTTTTACCAGATGAATGCCTCCATGTAAGTATGGATGGCTTCAGCGATCTGAAATGTGCTACCTTATATCAGTATGACAAAGAGCTTGCTTACAAAGCAACTTCAGCTTCTCATGAATTGCTCGTTCATAGAATGCTTAGGTGGAAATGAAATCTATTAACCTTAAAGTCAAATACCTGGACTTGCAGGGGGATTGATGCTTGGTGTATCTGAGCTCTTTATATAATAGCTTTTCCCAACTTTATCAAAGACACCAAAAGTTGGCTCTTAAAGAAAAAAGTAACTAGACAAGTTCAATAAGTGTGTGTGTGTGTTTGTGTGTACTCCAGCTACTTTAATAAACAATCAAATAAAAAATTTCAAATTTATCTGAGATGAAGTGAAGTGATAAAGTTCTCCCATTTAGTCTAGTAAGAGAATATGACAGGAATTACATTGCTTTTTCTGATGAAGGAAAAAAAATTGTCATCATCATATTCCATTTAACCTAAGACTTATTAGAAATAACACTGATATTTTCAATCTAAGTCAATTGCATTTGTTCATTTTGCTCTCTTACACTGTTAAAGCTGAGAAATAATACATGAAAATAAATGCTTTCTAGTTTTCCATGTTTATAACTAAATTCTGGTTGGCTAGAGACTTCAGTGTTTTCAGTGGTCCAGATAAAACTTTTAACTAAGAATTTCCATTTTCTATTTTGTGTCGACAAGTCAGCATTTTTAAATGCAGCTCCATCCTCTTCTTAACTTTATAGATCAAAATATAAAAAAGATAGCCGTGATGCTATCTGATGTCCTGCTGTTAAACAAGAACCTCCATATCTTGTGAAAGTAGTCTCCTCAGGAAATACTGATTTTGGTAGTGAAATCTTAAGCATTGGACAGCAATAGAGGAATTAAATTCATAGAACGCCAGTGGAACAAAACTATTTAAAAAAAAATCATTTTCAAATCACTGATACACTGTAGAATTACTGCCTAATCTATGGCATGTCTTTTACAAACACACTTACATGCACCAAAGCAATTTACATTGTTACTAAATGATGTGATAAATCTGTAACACTGTTAAAATAGAATATGAACTGCTTTCAGCTTCTGCAAACAGAACTGGTTGAATTCATTTTATTCATTGAGCAAGATGTATACATTATGTATCACCTGTAATCTTTTGGAAATTGTCTTAACTACATTTTATCAGTTTGGGTTGGTTTTTTGTTTAGTGGTAAGGAAGGACTAACTTGGAAAATTTATAATTATATGCAACACATAGTTAAAAATCTAACTCACATGACAATAATTTTCTCTCATGTTATGATGCCTTAATTTTGTAGGCAAAGAACTTATGTCTCAATACCTAACTGATGTACTGAATAACTGAAGTGGAGGTGGGAGGGCTCAATAAAAAGGACACATAAAAGATGATCTACACACTTGTAATATTAATTAATTATCTTTTGTTTTTCTTTTATGCACATTTAATGCTTAAAGTTTCTTCCTTGTTGAGAGAAGGCAAAAGACGTAAGACAAAATTTTGTGTGTTCAAAACTAATTACAGTCAATTTTCTTGTGTCACACTCATGCTAAGCAATTGTACCTAAATGCTAAATCCCTATTGTATCTAAATGCTCTTAGAGTTATGAACCTGTGATGAGATCCCAGAGGGATTTCAAAGATTGTTTGTTCTTCCCCCTTTCCCCACAGATGAATCATAGTTTGATATACACACACCTAGCTTTGTTTCAATCCTCTTCTTCTCTTTCCCCTTTCATGTCAGCTGAGAAATGATAAAAAGCCTTTTTTTAAAACAAGAAAATTCTTTTAATGTGTTCAAAAGGTGGTCACGCTCTGGATTAGGCCCTCACAGGGGAGTGTTTTTTTCAGAGCAAAACCGTCTCTGCCTCCCAGGTGGTTTTACTGTCTTCTGTTTGCTGTATGTTGAAAAGGAGATCATAGACAGACATACAATAACTAGTGCAGCTGTGTCCAGAGAGCAGACAACCCTGCATCAGCTATTGTTACTAGCACGGTCACTTAGCTGTATTTCTCTTTGTCGTGGTTTGGCCTCAGCCGGCAACAGAGAACCACGCAGTTGCCTGCTCAATCCCCGAGGGCGGTGGGGAAAATCGGAAGAAAAAGGCAAAACTCGTGGGTTGAGATAAAAGGCAGTTTAACATAACAGCAAACGAAAGAGGAGGAGAACAATAACAGTGACGGAGGGATACACACACAGGGTTACTGTACCGACGCTCACCGACCGGACCGCACAGCCCCAGCCCGCTCCCGAACCGCGCCTTCCTCCCCCTCCCGGCCAGCTCCCTTTTATGGACTGGGCATGGCGTCACGTGGTATGGAATACCTGTGTCCCGGAGCCAGAAAATTAACCCTATCCCCGCCGGAACCAGGACACTCTTTCATATACATATATGTTAGGCTAAAATGTATCATAAAATAAGGAGCAATATGTAAGTGTGTTGACAAGAGACACTGATAGTTTTAGATGAACGTTACTGTCCAAGAAATAATCTGTAGGGAAGGAAAAACTTGCACCATTTCTGGGAGATAATGCTGTTCATAATTCACACCTTAATGTTCTTGTTTTGGTGAGGAGAGAAAGAAATTATGAAACCTCCTCCTCCATGTGCACTCGCTCCCAAAGCAGTGTAGTCTGTGGTGTGGCCATTCTGCCAAATTTGCAAACCTAGAATGTCTCAGAAAGCCATACACTCCGCTGTCATGTGGGTAAGTTGACATTATATACATAGTGCCCCAGTTTTATAGGTTGCCTCATAAGTGATATCTGTATGCAGAAGAACATTAGATTACTATGCTACATCTAGAATCAATCAGCCACTAGAATGAACACAGAATCACAAAATCACTGAATGGTAGGGGTTGGAAGGGACCTCTGGAGATCATCTAGTCCAGCACCCCTGCCAAAGCAGGTTCATCTAGAGCAGGTTGCACAGGAATGCATCCAGGTGCGTTTTGAATATCTCCAGAGAAGGAGACTCCACAGCCTCTAAGGGCAGCCTGTTCCAGTGCTCTGTCACCCTCAAAGTAAAGTTTTTCCTCATGTTCAGATGGAATTTCCTGTGTTCCAGTGTGTGCCCATTGACCTTTACTTTGACACTGGACACCACTGAAAAGAGTCTGGCCCCATTCTCTTGACACCCACCCTTTAGATATTTATAAGCATTGATGAGATCCCCTCTCAGTCCTCTCTTCTCCAGACTAAAAAGACCCAAGTCCCTCAGCCTTTCCTCAAAAGACAGGTGCTCCATTCCCTTGATCATCTTTGTAGCCCTTCACTGGACTCTCTCCAGTAGTTCCTTGTCATTCTTGAACTGGGGAGCCCAGAACTGGACAAAGTACTCCAGATGTGGCCTCACCAGGGCAGAGTAGAGAGGGAAGATAACCTCCCTCGACCTGCTGGCCATGTTCTTTTTAATGCACCCCAGAATACCATTGGCCTTCTTGGCCGAAAGGGCACATTGCTGGCTCATGGTCAGCTTTGTTGTCCACCAAGAGTCCCAGGTCCCTGTCTGCAGAGCTGCTTTCCAGCAGGTCAGTCCCTAACCTGTACTGGTGCATGGGCTTATTCCTCCCCAAGTGCGGGACCTTACACTTGCCCTTGTTGAACTTGATTAGGTTCCTCTCTGCCCAACTCTCTAGCCTGTCCTGGTCTCGCTGTATGCTGGCACAGCCTTCTGGTGTGTCAGCCACCCCTCCCAGTTTTGTGTCATCAGCAAACCTGCTGAGGGTACACTCTATCCCCTCATCCAGGTCATTGATGAATATGTTGAACAGGACTGGACCCAGTAGTGACCCCTGGGGAACACCACTAGTTACAGGCCTCCAACTGGACTCTGCACTGCTGATCACAACCCTCTGAGCTCTGCCATTCAGCCAGGTCTCAATCCACCCCACTGTCCACTCATCTAACTCACAGTTCCTAAGCTTGCCTGTGAGGATGCTATGGGAGACAGTGTCAAAAGCCTTGCCGAAGTCATATTAAACAATGTCCACTGCTCATCCACCCAGCCAGTCATGCCATCAGAAGGCTATCAGATTGGTCAAGCATGATTTCCCTTTGGTCAATCCATGCTGACCACTCGTGATAACCTTCTTTTCCTCTACATGCGATGACATCCAGGATGAGCTGCTCCATCACCTTTCTGGGGATGGAGGTGAGGCTGACTGGCCTGTATTTTCCTAGGTCTTCCTTCTTGCCCTTTTTGAAGACTGGCATGACATTAACTTTCTTCCAGTCCTCAGGTACCTCTCCTGTTCTCCATGACCTTTCAAAGATGATGGAGCGTGGCTTTGCAATAACATCTGCCAGCTCTCTCAGCACTCGTGAGTGCATCCCATCGGGCCCCATTTAAACACATTTTTGTCCTGCCTGTATCTTTTCAGTAAGAAATGAGAGAAATGGAAGTTTATTCATCTTTGTGATATTTTTAATATGATTCAATTCAGCATCTGTATTCCGAATTGTATCACCCAGATTTTTAGATCACTCTGGCAAACCTAATTCTTGTTTCTAGGCAGTGATAAGGTAGCCCATCCTTATTAATTTTTTTCCTGGAATAGAACTAGACATTAGTTTGGCTTCCAGTGTTCAGACATGACCTGAATTTTATTTGCTTGGAAAACAGTGTTATAAAAGTTTTGTACCAGATAACAGTTGCCTTTACTGAAGCAGGATGGTTACCGTGTTGTAATTAAAATCTACCTGGGTATTAGAACTATAGTCACTGAAGTTTGCTCTGAATACTGTTTTAGGTTGTCATAGTTGCTATGGTACAGTTATTATTACTATAATTGCCTTGGGGTTTTTTTTGGTTTATAATGGCAGGTAATAACAACATTGGTGAATACAAAGTGAAATGGCCAGCAAAAGAAACAGCGTCAGGATCTGATGTACAGCATATACTAAGTAGGAGAAATACTATGTCCAGATGGAAATGAACGTACATAGATGTAGCCACAGTTCTTTCTTTCCCACAAGTGTGTTCATATCTTATTAAAAAATTTTCTTGTGGATCAAGTCCTTGACTGTTCTGACTTATCCAGATTTCTCTTTTTTTTTTTTTTTTTTTTTTTTTTTTTTTTTACACAACCTGAAGTTCGTTTTGAGAACATAGAAAGATGTCAATTGGAAAAGTATCAAGAGAAATACTGTTGACTCCTCTTTGTAACTTGAGAACCAGATAAATCCTGTGAGGTTTTTTTTTCATTATTCACTTTTTGGTTTTTGTCTTTAGTGATTATCTTTATGGAATCCAGTTTTGGGAAACAAAAAAACCTCACTATTCCAAGATCCCACAGGTTCCAAAATCTAAAACTAGACCATGACTAGTAGGTTAAGAAAGCTGTACCATACTTCTAATTTGGCACAAAGATACAGTAATGACAGGGGTTTTCCACTAATCCAGTCAAATACACTTAATGTGTTGTATAATAATTAAATGATGTCTGACTGAAGCCTCTTTTGGCTTCATATTTGTACATTCTATTATGTACATATTTGGGCATAACGAAGAACTTTCCATCTTGGTAGAGAATGATATTTAAAAAACCCAAACCAAACCAAACCAAACCCCTCCAAAATAAAACAGAAAGAAAAAATAGTCATTGAGGAACTATTTTAAGAAGGAGCATGAAAGAGGGGGAAAGAAGACTTGGATCATTTACCATGACACATTAATATTTTTCCCTAGTGCAGGGATAACATAAGCAGATGCTTTATTTATCATTGCCCCACATTTCTATTGTAACTTTTACTTTCTGTGAACAGAAGAGGATTTTTTTTGTTTTTGTTCATTTTGTAACAGCATAGTCTTTTTTTTATTTAAAGAGATTACACAAGGTACTGACTAGTAAGATCAAACTATCTAATTCTATAATTTATTATAGTTGCCAAAGACATACCAAAGGAAAGACTTGGAGATGGAAACAGGAATAGTAAGAATCTTAACTGAGAAGGTCTTACCAATGCAAGAGCAAACCAAAATTTCGACACATAGAAGAGGGGCTGAGACATATTATTTATAAGCAAAAGTAAGCTGTAAGTAGAAAATGAACAGGAATTCATCCAAAGGTTGATTACAAGAAAATAAAATGTTAATTTTAGTTCTAGGGGGCTTCCTAGTATAGAAGGTCTGAGGAATTATCTGAATGTGTGGTGGTAAAATAGTAATCCTTATAAATATTTGGTGAAATCAGGAGAGACAGGAATCACTAAAGAAAAGAAAATTTTCTTTGGCAGTAGGTTTTTTGAAGTGTTTCTGGCCTTCTATTTTATTTTACTTATATATATTTATGAAGCATTGCATTTCTTGTGCTGTTGTGGTCTAGCTAGAAACAAAGTAAGCAGTGTAGGGTACAATTCAGAATTAAATTGTAATGTAAGTAAATTGAAATTAATAAAATTGAACTTAACTGAAAATAATTGAAGTCTAGTGGAATTAAAATTGTATACAAAATAAATATGGGGTTTTTTTTCTTTCTGTGCTTGCATGTAAAATGGTAGTTTTATATATAATTCTTTCCTATTGTAAAAAACAAGTTTGTTTTTACATCAATGACACAGATTCAGACTTAATGTAGCGAGGTGCTACTAAAAGACTTTGCCTCAATTTCCTTTACTTTACCTGTATTTACTAACATGGACTTCTGACAGGCCAGCCATTTGTACTATTTTCTTGCAAGAGATAGCAAAACCTTCTTGAGAATCCCAAGTTCTACTGCCTTAGATGTATTTTTTCTGCTGGAACGTATAAAATACCAAAGAACCAAATTCTGATCCACAGTCGTTAATTGATAATGACATATTTATTTGCACTTTCAGCTTTATAAACTAGATTTCAATAGCTGTCATGTATCTGTAAAAGGTTTATTTTTTAAAACTGTAAAATCTTGTACTGAAGGGATATAATCTGTACCAATGAAAAAAATATCCACATACTAAACAGTTGCATTGTCAGGAAAATTATTTTAATGAATTTGAATCTAATCAGCATGGATGGTATTTAGGTAGATATTTCAAAACAGAGAATTATAGACAAATATTACAGTGTGTGTATTTGGAAGGAGGTAATGTATATATGTGCTTAATTCTTTCTGTAAATATGAAAACAATTGCATATTGTTTTGCATATAAATATGCAAAACAAACACAAAACAAAGGATTATGGACACTTTCAAAAAGTGCTTTGGCTGGAAAAGGTTGTTTCTTTTGTAACATGAGTAATATCAGTCACAAAGGCAGCCTCTCACCTGTCTCCTTTTGAGCTAATGCAACCTTTCATTACTATGCATCTCACAATACTAACCTCCTGTCCATCCTAAAACACTCAGTATCAACACTCTGGGAGTCTGTATGTCATGTTAAGCACCCTGAAAAGGGCATGCCTTAGGAAAGTCTCAGATGTAGCAAGTAAAGCACCGCTACAGTTGTCACTTCAGCTCAGCATGAACATTTAGATCCACATCCTAAGAATAAAATATTCTATGGCTTTGACTTTTCTACAGTTTCTGTTAAAATCTTGATTTGCTATCTTCTCTTTACCTACAGCTCCTGTGTTCAACAGACACAAAAGTGTATCAAAGTTACTACTTTTGTGGAAAAAAAAAAAAAAGAATCCCACAGCATTTATTTTTAATAACTGTTCAGCTACAAAATTTTATTGGTATCCTTCTATGTTCCCTCTAGAGGATGTAATGCACAAAAGCATTGCCACAGAACATATAAAATTACAAATGAAATTTATTGTAAAAAGTAGAATGTCTTCTAGACTGGTGTCAGTATTTATTTCATTCATAAACCAAAACTGCAGGTATAATATATTCATTGTCAGCAAGTTCATGTGTGTAAATTGCCATCCAACAGTATTGACTGATATAAGACAGATATTGAAAAGACAATTTAAATTTACTCTTCCAAACATAAACAGTTCCACAAAAGCACTGTAAAAACTCCTTCAAAGTTTTGTGTTGTGCTTCACATTTATGGTTAACTACATAATTTGGTTGTGTCATAATCCACTGTGTTTGGCAATTTGGCATTAAAGGCCTGCAAAGCAGATTGAATCCTCACCACTTCACTGGTAGACAGTTTGAGTCTATGACGGAGCAAGCAAGAGAAGAGGTCTAGACGACGTTGACCAGGTGGAGAGAGTTTATTTACACGATCCCGTATCTCTAACAACTGCAAAAGTGCTGAGTCCTGTGAACCCTGAGTATAGGGGTAGTCCAGCTGCAAAATCAAGTCTCGAATTGCTTCTGGGTCAAAGTGCATGCTGTAGCCAAACACTTGGATGTTATTGATTTTCATGTAGCCCAGATTTCTTGAGGGATCAATAAATTCCAGGGGCTCATAGTAGATGCTCTCATTGCCATTTGGACCGTTTGACTTTATTCGACTCCTCAAATAGATGTGTACAGTTTCAAAAAATGTCTTCCACTTGTTGCCTAGTGTCAGCGTCCAGTTATAACACTGAAGGGGTAAGTCCAGTTTAGTCCGCTCCCAGTCTGGGAAATTGTTTTCATTCACAGGCATAAACCAGCTCTCAGAGTGGCTGCCCCCAAAAGGGTTGATATAAACAGCAAGAACAGGCTCTAAGGTGCTGTTTTTCGTTAGGCAAATTTGCAGAGAAAGGCCCAGTATCATATGGACCAGGCTAGACTTGTACTTGTTACTCTTAAGAGTAAGGAGCATCCGCTTGCGCCAAGAAGGATCAAACCAGCTGTTGAGGCGCATGTCATTGCTGATGAAAATGGCATGGACCTCAATTCTCCGGTCTGTCTTTTGCAATAAATACTTCATTTCCAGGTCCTGAAGGTCAGTCTCAAACCCAATGTAGTGCTCTGTTGATTCTGCCACTTCAGGCTTGCAAAGCCCTTGGCTCAGCATGTAGCCAGCATTGCAGGTCCCACAGCGGGTGCGATTGTCAGGAGCACAGCTCAAGCATGCAGAGCCATCTCCAACTGTGCAGGGAAGGAACCCATGGCAGGCAACCTGGTCATTAGGGCAAGCGCATGTGTGAGTCTCTTCAGAAAAGCTTCCCAGGAGGCCATTTTCATTGCAATAGAGAAAGGACTGGATGCGGTTGAGCCAATAGTTGGAAGATCTGCAACGTTAAGATAATTTATTTTAACATAAAGAGACACCTGCAGACAATAAATACAATCTTGTTATTTTTTATTGGAAAGAGAAAAATAAATCTGTTTTTAGTATCAGTTTAAAGCACTAAAGTCAGATGACAGCACAAAAGAGAAGTTTCCTTATAAACTCACAGACACAACAGACACACTTGGTTCATGTATTTGCTCTCTCTGTATCTCTGTCAAAGAAACCTGACAGCCATTTTTCTGTAATTGTCTTCAGATTAACATCTTGAAGTCCTATGCAGTTGAGATTATTTTTCCTCATACTATTTGATCAGGGGGGTGCTTTGTATGTATCTAAGTGTGTATAACTCTGTACTGTCTCTCTATTTCAATACAAAGATTTTTGTAAGCTTTCAAGCTTTGTTGTTACTGGCTGAAGCTGCTTTGATTTATCAACAGTGAGCCAAAATGCTTTCCTGGAATAGCAAATAGCACCCCAGACCCCACTAAAATTGATTCAGTCTTATTCTTCAGATGACTTCCAGCACAACAATATCCCTTCCCTACAGGAAGCCATGCATGAGCATGCTGTGTTTACTTTTCATCTTTGCTGATGAAATTAAAAGAACACATCAGTTTTCCTCTTGTCATCTCATTTTGGTTTCACTAGAAGCAACAGTTAATGTCCTACATCACACTGGGAAAACAGATACTGAAACCAACATTTTAGGCTGATGAGGCACAGTCACTAGAAGAGAGACAATGGGAACAACAGAGTTGTTACATGGAAATAGTCAAGAGAAAAACTATCTTCTTTCTTTGTATTTTTCAGTTCATATTAATCCTAGCAAAACACAGTTTAAGGAACATATTTTGGCTGCTGCAGAGTCAGATCTATTGTTGCCACATGAATGACAATGGTTGTATGGTTTCTTCCCTTTTCATTGCATTGTTTCAAAGAGAAAATACAAGAGCTTCATTTACTGCTGACTTTTTAAGTCACAGCTGAATTTGTCTCAAGATTAAATAGTTAAGAAATCTTAATTTTTTTCTTGGGTTTTTTTTCTGACTATAAAATAAATGCTAAAATGAAAAATCTATGGCATCTCAAATTCTGATTCTTTAGAAACATGAAAATAAAAATCAGTAAAATTTCACCTTTGTATACTCTAGTGACTTCATTTAATTGTGTTTTTTCTTTCTCTTTTTGGTTGAGGGCAGGAAACTTTCTTTGGGTTGGTTTTTTTATATATATATAGTCTATTAGAATTTTCTAGAAGTGTAAGTAAATATAATAACATACATGACATGAATGTCTAAGCACCATTCTTCTTTGTGCTTCTTTGAAAGTCAGCATTATGCAAAAATATTTTGGTAAATTTATTCCTTCATTTCCTGATTAAAAATCTGTCTTGGTTTGAGGTAAAACAGAACCCATTTTCTGTTCAGTAATTTTAGTTTGCAGCTAAGCCTCTTCTAACTACTGAAATTAACGGTTTATTGTGCAGAAACTGTTCACTCAGAGTGATAAGACCAATGTTTATAGTTGATGTCAAGGAATGATATGGAGAGAAGCTCCTGCTTACACTTATTGCTGTAACAACCAAGGGCAGCTAACTTTGTTATTTGCCCCATTGGAGGGTCGGAAACAGAAAAGCATAGAGTCCACCTGTGGGGAGGAGCAGACAGGTGACCCAAAACTGACCAACAGGGTATTCTGTCCCATCTGCCTCATGCTCAGTATAAAAGCTGAGGTATCAAAGGGTCAGCCCGCTTTCTTGAATGGCCGGCATCCAAGGAGGACTCTGTCTCTTTGTCTGCCTTTGATCCTGATCCATGCATTCCTAAATCCACACCCAGAATCCAGTTCCCATCTGTCACTGAGTCCTGTCTGGGACTTCCCCAGTGCCTGCTAGTGACATGATCATCATCCTGGGAGCTTGATACAGTTTTGTATTTATTTCATTATTTCCTTTTTATTATGTTATTATTAATATTTCATTAAAGTAGTTTAGTTCTTTCTAAACTCATAAGTTTCTTTCTCTCTCCCCCCTCTCCTTGGAGAGAGAGATGGGGGAGACCATCTGTCATTTGCCTCAGTGGCCAGTCTGGCCTAAACCACGACAAAATCTTAATGTCCAATCTACAAGCAAGGTCAACATCACAATATAAAAGTGACTCCAAAAATGAGTAGAACATTAAAGCTATTGCTCTGGCTGGTGGAAGTTTCTGTGTATTTTGTCTGGGTTGATTTGACAGTAATCTGTACCTACTGAGCTTGGCCTGGTCGCTCACAGGAACTGTAGTTCAGGTGTGTTATGACCCTGTTTCCTGTTATGGGATGAACTTTGCAGCCAGGCTATGTATCACATGGTCTATCTTATTGCTACCAGCCCTA
The DNA here is from genome assembly GCA_008921705.1 of Burhinus oedicnemus. Classification (NCBI taxonomy): domain Eukaryota; kingdom Metazoa; phylum Chordata; class Aves; order Charadriiformes; family Burhinidae; genus Burhinus; species Burhinus oedicnemus. The sequence goes on from VFFE01007701.1 coordinate 426,008, forward strand.
TGATGCATCACAGCAATCAAAACAGAGAAGATCCTTGTCCAAAGGAGTGAAACTAACATTTCAAAGGTGACTCATTACAGGTTTTCTGTAACTCTTCATGACTCTCTGTGCTTATTTAAGGACTGATAGTGAGTTCCAAAAGCTGCTGGATGTAAGATGTAAAAGTCTAGGGTTTTTATTTTCATTTAGATATTTGGATTAAGCTGTTTGCTTCACAATAGCCTTTATAAAGTTGTTACCTTATTTGATTTGTTACGTTGAACAGGTAACTGGGTGGATTTCAAGACTATGTCATTTGCTTTTTAATATCCAGGTTTTCTGCTTGTACTGTTACTAGCAGTTGGTACCACATGACTACTGTATCAATGTTAAGTGCATTCAACAGCTGATATTGTTCAGGTTTTTAAATGTAAATTTTAGCACCCTCTTCCACTTCACTTACAAACAGAAGTCCATGCCTTTGAAAAGTTTTGTTATATATATGAGTACATTTCCAGAAAATGTCATTTTGCATAGACAAACTCCGAGCTTACAGCTGTGGGTTTGAATTAATCTCAGCAGAGGATAAACATTTGAAGATTTACCATAACGATTTTCTGTGTATCACAGTGTGTCAACCATAGAGATTAAATCTGCTTGGCTCAGTCTCACTCACACAAAACATCAACCATGCTACGTAGTCTGTAGCATCTAAGGATATGTTTGCATGATATATTCTAGTCGGAAGTAAGCTAATTGTGCCTGAGCTCCAAAGTCAGAGACCCACAGGATTATGTTAGTTTTTCAGCAGAGATTAGTAGCCTGAATTTGGCTTTGTGCTAGTATGGACAAGAAATTTCTGTATGGCTTGGAGGCTAAACATTTATCCTGGCTTGGAGCTCAGGCAGTTAGTTTTAAAGTACACACCAGCTATGAATTTTTGGAGCCCAATTTTACACACTATCTGATAGATTTTAATGAGTTAATTTTTTAATATTGCTTTATTGACATGTCACTGGCAAGGTTTTGACAGTAGGGGGTGGACACAGAAGTACCCTCTGTGAGAAGAGGCATGGGGCTATTGCATACCAGACACAGCTGGTTCCAGCCAGCTGTTCTTATCTCCACCCACAAGCTTTTTTATCTTATTTCCTCCTTCTCTCCGGCTGAAGAGTGTGAGAGTGGCTGGGTGTGTGGGCATCTGGCAGTCAGCCTAGGTTAACCCACCTCATAAGGTAAGGGAGATAATTGCAGCTGGAAGACAATCCCTGTTATATTTCACATCTAGCCTTTCTTCCGCTTAGATCTAGTGGATAGGATTATGAGGGTTTTATATATTGTGTTACTACTTATTATTCTGCTTATTATTTGGCATTGAAATAAGTCAAAGAATGTTCTGCACATCAGTTTTTTCATATAGAAGAATTTTTGGGAAAAGAAGGGGATTTCTCCTCCTGTGGATACACCTGAGCTTAGATGGGACAAGTATCTGGAATGCAGGGTGCACCAGGCAAAGAAAGGAAGGCAGACTGTGGTCTTACTGTGGACTGATGAAGAGAAGGGAGCTGGGAAAGCAGGGAAGGAATTCCCTTGGCCCACAAAGGTGATGGAAAGAGGGAGGCCTGGTGAGGAAGATGGTACTGCTGGAAGAGGAGAATTTTCTATTGTTGGAATAAGCCTATGTAACCAGCAAAATTAATTTACTGGCAAGGGTTGATTTGGTTTGGGTTACTCACTTCTCCAGCCACAGAGTCTTTAAAACATTTCTTTTTTCCTTATTAATGATCTAATCTGCTGTTTCCATTATCATGAGAAATAAAATCTTTAATGTCATTTTTTGGGGTTTTTTACTTTTAATGAACCTACCTTCCTTTTTTTTTTCTGTTAGTGGATAGAAGAAGCAGTCTAAAAGTCTTCATGAAATTACATAGCTGCACAATTCAGTAAGTTTGTTTTCTAAAACTTTGTTATCAGTTTATAAGTTAGTATTTAGCTTATTAAAACAACTATATCTTTGATCATTAGTGGTTGCAAGGAGACCAAGAACTTCAGAGGGAAGAAGGTTTTCTCCTTATTCCAAATAAAGTTCAAAACAATAACCTTCTAATACTTTTTACCTTATTTTGGGCTTTTTTTAACCTGATTTTAACCAGAGAGATTTCAAGAAGTTCTACTTATACTTGTTTGTCTTTGATTGTTTTGCAAACGTAAATTCTTTTATAAAAAATAAAATCAGCTGCTTTACCCAACTACTTTTTTTTAAACTTGTCATTAAGGAAAACTGTTACTCTTTGTAAATTTATTGCATTCACTCAAGTAAATTAAGTTAATTAAGTGAAAGTACTTAAAATGTCAGCAATACTTACTTTATTTAAGCCACTCATCCTTAATTAGATAAATCCACACTGAAATGTCATTCTGAAAGCTTACTTTTTCTCCTAGAAATATAAGATCATTTAAAACTCTGGACTCTGCAGTCAACGGGAAAGGCTTGGTTAGAAGCAGACGCCTCCCACAGGTCAACACCTGGCTGAACAGCTGCTGCAGTCAGATAGGCAGGGCATAGGCTTTTACAGCCACTGGATCCTCTTTGAGCATAGATGCAGCTGGGGAGAGATAAGAGCTAACAGAAAATAATGGGTAACATCTTAGGCAACAGACTTGCTGACCCTGTGAGAAGGTATTCAAGTAATTTTAGCTTGGGACTGGAGCAAAAATGGGGACTAGGGAAAAAAGCATATGGGGAAAAAACTCTCCCACCAGAAAGTGGTACAACTAGGGACGTGTCTCAAGTGCCTAGACGCAGCTGCAAACGGTGTGGGAAACAGGCAGAAGATATGGATGCAATTGCAATGCTATGACTTCATTGGGATCACAATGATGTGGTGGGATTAGCCTGGGGTGCTTGTGATGGATGAATAGTGACCCTTTAGTGAGAACAAGTGATCAGGGAGAATAGCTGCACTCCACACAAAGGAGTACCTTGAACTAAAACTTTGCTATTGAATGAACAATGAACAGGCCAGGACCTTAAGGGCTGGGATCAAAGGAGAGCTTTCCTTAACCAGCCAGAGGAAGCAACATGACCACAGGCCTGACATTCATGGGGGACTTCAACCATCCCAGCAGTGATGTTGGTAGTGCGGTAACGTGACAGGACACAAACAATCTAGGACAGTAATGAAATGCACTGAGGATAAATTTTTTTGCAGGTGTTGAAGGAGCTGAATATGGAAGATGCTCTGCTGGAACTGGTACTCATAAATAGGGAACTGGTTGAGGATGTGAAAGCTGATAGCAGCCTTGGCTGTACTGATTGCAGGATGGTCAAATCAAAAATCCCAAAGAAAGTGAGGGAGGCAAGAAACAGAACAGTTATCCTGGTCTTCAGGAGCGCAGCCTTTATCTTTTTCAGGGAATTAACAGCTTGGGTACCAGGTGAGACTGCCCTAAAAGGTAAAACAGCCCAGGTGATGCGGTTGGTCTTCAAGAATGATGTCCTTATAGCACAGTAGTCCATTTGGATTTGCAGGAAGTTGAGCAGGCACAGCAGGAGGCTGACTTGGATGCACACAGAACTCCTATCTGAGCTCAAAACCCAAGAAATCTACCTAAGTTGAAAGTTGGGAAAGACTACTTGGGAGGACTAGAGAAGCATTACCTGGGCATACAGTGATTAAATTACATGACATTTCAAAACAGGCAACGTAAGTCATAACAAGGACTTCTAAATGGACGTTTTCAGCAAGAGTCAGACTGAGGAAAATAGAGGCCTGCTGCTGAAGGATAAAGGAGACCTGGCAACAGAAATTATTAATGTGTTTACTGCCTTCTTTGCCTTGCTCTTATCTAACAAGATCTGTTCTAAGGCAGAGAAATGCAAAGTCTTGCACCTGGAACCAGAAAAACCCTATGCAACTGTTCAGGCTGGATATAGCCCCTAGAAAACAGCTTTACAGGAAAGCACCTGAGAATCTAGCAGATATGAAGCTGAACAGCTGAACATGAGCTAGGACTATTGTCTTGTGGCAAAGAAGACCAACTGTATGAGTAGAGCCAACAGGTCAAGGGCAGCAAATATTCTTCTGTGTTTGGTACTTGAAAAATGGCACCTGGGACATTGTGTCTGGATTTAACTCATCTGTACAAGACAATTATCAACAGACTGGAGCAAGTCCAGTGAAGGGCCACCAAGATATTCAGAGGGTGGGAGTGCATAACATGTGAGGAGAGTCTGAAGGAATTGGGTCTGTTAAAGCTGAAGAACATATGACTAAAGGGGGATCTAAATGCTGTCTCCAAATACCTTCTGGAAGAATGTAGAGAAGATGGGCCCAGACACTTCTCCAAGATGCACAAAAAGAGGAAAAGAAACAATGCACAAAAGTTGCAGCAGAGCAATTTTGATCAGAGAAAAAGAAATTCATCATTTTGCAGCTGGCCAACACTGTAGGAAGTTGATGAGCAAAACCGGGAATCTCCATCATTGGAGGTGTTAAAAACTTGCTGGTCCAAGGCCCTAACCAGACTTTGAAGGTGACCCTGGTTTGGGCAGCTGACTTGCAAAGGTCCATTACAACCTAAATTATTGTATGATTTTATGATACTGTTTTCATTTTACTTGTAGGTGGAATTTTTAAGTGAACTACAAACAATATTATTAGAAGTATTAAAATCAGTACGTAACTATACTGCTTTAGAGATTTTTATGTGCTTCTACAACTTCATATTTTAAGGTGCTGCCCTCACTCAGTGCCTATTGTCAGTAGAAGTCGGGTAGATCTCTAACACCTAGGGAGAAAAAGAACCTCTCTTCATGGATAATGTATAAGCCATCCAAGATTTTGCTGCTTTTCCTGAGCTTGTTATACAAGACCAACCTATACCAATCAAGACCACTGAGCTGTATAATATCCTCCACAAGGACCTCAGCCGCAGGTTGACAGAAGACTCTCAAAATACAAATGACTGACATTCCAATTCAGTAATTAATTCTATATTATGCCATGTAGTTCTGAAAACATCATTAAAATGAACAACTGTTCATGGAAAATCAAAACATCTGACAAATATTTTAAAGGGATCCAGTTTTCTTTTTTCGTTTAGATAATTTTGCTGTTGCCTCCAGACTGGCAGAGTGTGGGAACATTTTTTGAAGTTCAGTGCACGTAGTGTGACAAGCAAAAGCTCACTTTTCTTCCAGGTAATTATTTTCTTCACGTAAGATTCAGCCAGTGTCAGTTATTGCTTGATGCCATCCATTAGATTTCCTTTTTCTCCTATGTTAGGTCTAATTATTCTTTAATTTTCTAAGTTAGGTGGCCGAACTAGTGCTTTGCTGTCTATGTACTGCATGCAAACTTGAGTATACCATTCCTAATTCCTTCCTTTCGTTATTCATCATTTAACATATTCAAGATCTAATCCTTAGTATGATGCTGGAAAGAAAAATGCTTATTAACTCTGTCATAGGATTTCACTGTGTTTTCCCACTATTTCATTTTTTTCAAAGTTGAGTTGGTATGTGAAGTCTACAGAAGTCACTAGGAAAAACCCCTGTTTACTTTGATAGGGACAGAATCTGAATCTCTAACTTTAAGCTCAAATCCAGATTAAAGTTAATAAGAGGTTATGCTCAAAATTTAGTATACTTTTGTTCTTCTCCAGGTGTAATAAATTCTTGGTACTTCATTCCTTACCACATTGTTCTGTACACATTCCTAGTATTCTTTTACCTTTAATCGGTTTTATTTAGTACTTTATATTCTCATTGTTTTAATGGGGGACTAGTGACAAAGTCTGCCTATCTTGAGCAGTTGCTTCTTGTTTATAGAAGTTAATAAATAAATTAAGACAATTAGCTTCTGAGGAAGGGTTGAAAGAGCTCCCCAGTTATTCTTTTAATGACGCTGCAAATATTATTATTTTATTTGGAAAATTCTATTTGCTGGCCTGATGTGTTAGTTTGACAAACACTGAGATACAGAACTTCTGACTTCCAAACCTAGTGAAACCAGCAAGAGTCTTCCTATTTACTTCAATAAGCTTCAAATTAAAATGGTATGCCTGAAATATCTGTGCCTTCACCATCGTGCAAAATTACACTATAAGCTCAAATCAAAAGCTATTTTTGGTGAATCATACACCTGAAATCACAACTTTACCTTAGAAATAAGGTAATATTCAATTTAATGAAATAAAATACTTGATAAGTATAGGATAATTCTTATCAAATTATATAATGAATTAGAGCTCCATGAAATTCTTTAGAATTTTTTAAGACTTCTTTTGTTTGTTAATATTGAGTCACTGAAATCAACCTTTCAAAAACAACACAATGTTACAAAAGAAGTGCTAAGTCCAGGACAGAATTTCTATGAGAACATAAATATTGATTGTCCTATTAGTTGAATACCTGTTGTCTTTATAGAAAATAGACCATCAAGCCTCTGCTCTGACTTATGCAGAGTAGAACACTGCACCACATAACCCATACAAATCACATACTCCTCCCCTTTAGTTAAGACCCCTAAACTGGCTCTCCACTGTTCTGAGGTTTCAATCTCACCTTTGACTGCAACAAGATTCCAGTCACACAAACTGCGTCTCTTGTGTGGATGAACATGGCCCTCCATCCCTGTTTAATTTGTTTGATTATATACATCAATATGAATATACTTAGTTGTGTGTGACAATATTCCACAAATTTTCTCAATTCTTAAAAGTTACTGGGAAACAGATTGTTAACATTATGGTTTAATAACAGCTCCAGCTCCACCTTCTTACATGCAACCTTTTTCCTACTATACGACAAGATCAGACTGCTGTTGTTGGATGATGAGACTCTTTTGTGGGTGAGCCTTCTGTTGCACAGGATACACTAAGCAGTTGGTTACCATGATTTCAGCTAGAATACTTACAGGGTAAAGAAAGCCTGCCAAATAATCTCGCATTTACACAAGCATGACAAAAAATAGGATAATCCTATGGAAGTCAATATATCAGTTAACTTCAGCCAAGTTTTTTATGAGAATCATCTTAATAAGAAATATAAATTTAAAGTGTTTTGGTAGGTGAAATAATTCTACGTGAAGTTGCACTGCATTACCTCGTTATGAAATGCTCTCCAATTCTTAAGTGAATTTAAAATATTCTGAAATCTTTTTTTTGTTATGAAATAACTTTACTTTAAAAAAAAAATTAATTTATTTGAACAATAGCAGTTGCAAGTTCAATACAAAATATGTGCTTACTCTTGTTCAACACACTGTAACATTAAATGTAAGAACAAAGCAGTATGGTCACCCTATATAATAGCTGTAGCAAGTATTTAATCGTGATATGACACTTTTACCTCCTTCTCTGCCTCACTAAGTGCTTAACATCTGTTGTACATCAGATGGCTCAGTAGTAGACGATGAGTACTCAGTGAGGCAGATGTTAAGTAAAAAATTGAAGACAATTTAACAAGAAGTATATAGGCAGTTATAGGAGACTGACAGAAAAACAAGATGTCTCAAAGTTTGCCTGCTGTCATACTAACTAATGCACGCACTGATGACCTTCTTAAACAATTCCTCAAGCCCCATGAATCAGGGTGGTACAGGCGCCTTTGGGAAGCCCTCACACATGAGGGGCAAACAGGTGTCCAAAAATTACAGCCTTTTGCCCACAAGCCCCTACCAGAGTCCCAGCGACGTCTGGCCCGAACTCCCCCAGTAAACCTTCATATTATCCTGGACAACCAGTCTTGGTAGAGCTACCTACTATAGGAGCAATTCCCCTAGTATTAAGCATGCCCCTTAACCAGTGTGCCTGGGCAGCAAAGGACACCCCAGGCAAACAACATAAAATCAATACTAGATGGATTGTCCTATCTTTTTAGTAAATGCAAACCCAGTTCCTGATTTGAACTGAGGACAGTCTTCTCTTTTTCTTGTCTCTTTCTAGGAACAGTTCATCAAAAACTGCATCACAGACTATACTGAAAATGTATGTGGACTTCGATTTTTTGCATTGTATTGGTAACAATTGCTTTACTTGTGTTTTTAGGATGTATAGCATATTACCGCAAAAATTGTTTTGGGCAACCCCTCTCTTCGCCCTTAACCCCTGGTGGAGGTTTAGTTCCTTGAATACTAACCAAAAATGGGAAAATGAGTTTGTAACTTTGGGGAATTCTGTAGCCTGTGTATTTAACCTTACTAATTGTTGGGTGTGTGGAGGACCACTTTTCTTGGAGAGCTGGACATGGGCCTTGGTCCCTGTTTCCCCTAAATGGCTAGTGAGTAACTACAGTGAAGTTAAGAATGATACCTATTGGGAATAAGAAAGCTCGCCATCTCCTTGGCCAGCACGATACCCAGCCCAAGGCTGAACTGCACCCAACCAGGTGGTATTTTCGTTGGAATTAGTATGTGCAGCTAGACTTTCGCATATGGAAACCATATGCCTCCTAGTGATCCTTTTACAGTGCCCACAACGCAATTTAGCCTCGCCACCAATAGCACCCGATGGGCTTGGGTGAATGAATTGAGGCATGTGAGATCGTTTTTCGGCTTCTGGTCTTCAGTAAATATGACTACTCATATGAACCCCAAATACGGACCAGAAAATATGGTACTGTCATGTTAAGGGTAGACCCAGTGGTTACTTTCCATGACAGAACTTGACACTCCTCAACCCTTTGGGGATGGACAATTCAACCTATCTGCAGGTTCCCCACACTCCCACCGGTTTATTTGAAAATGGCACCACGGTTCTAAAAGGCCACTATTGGATCTGCGGATTTCACACATATAAAGTGCTGCCAGCAAATTGGACTGGCATATGTTATGTTGGAGTGATCTGCCCTTTGTTTTTCCCCTTCCCTAAAAACGGTGGTAGAAATCTAGATGTTAAACTGTACGATGATCTCACACAAAGTTAGCGACCTATTGATATGAGTCTGACAGTGAGAAGTAGCCAAAAGTGGGGGAAAGATGACTGGTCTCCCCAGTGAATCATTGAACATTATGGCCCAACCAACTGGAACCCCCATGGGTTAATTAGCGGTGTTCAAGAACCCATTTATAACCTCAACCGTATAATTTGACTCCAAGCCATTTTAGAAATTATCACCAATGAAACTGCTCGTGCTCTGGACCTACTAGTGGACCAGACCATGCAAATGCAAACAGCAATTTTGCAACACCGCATGGTTCTTGACTACCTGCTAGCTGAAGAAGGAGGTGTCTGTGGTAAACTAAACGATTCAAGTTGTTGTTTAAAAAATCGATGATGTTGAGTTGTCAAACAAATAACCTCTGGAATAAGAAAATCAGCCCATGTCCCTGTTCAAACCTGGAAAGGATGGAAATTTTATCCCTCCTCCTGGCTTCCGGGAGATCTATGGGCCAAATGAATTTTATTTCATGTGTTCTGTGGAATCACAATGCTTTTGTTTTTGCCATGTGTAATTCCTTGCTTGATAAAGCTGATCCAAAGTGTGGTGCAAAATATGCAATTTGTGTCTGCTGTCTCCCCTGATGGTGTGAAGCATGTGCAAGCTGTTTGGAAACCTACCTTTGTGCTGGTAAAAATTGTGTAATCGCATTGCCTGATTTCCCATCTTTAACTATCCACTCCTCACCAACCATGGGTCCTGAAGGACCTTTAAGCGACCTTTGAGCCATGGGGTGCTGTAGGAGACCAACAGAAAGATGTCTCAAAGTTCGCCTGTCACCATACGTGATAACAAAGAGGGTACACACTTGGTTATCAGAGTAGCCAGACTTTGTTTCTCATGATTGTGCAATATCAAGTGCTGCCCAAGTGATAAAGGCAGCAAAAGCCTATACAGCAACTGTGCCAAATGATGACTTCTTGAGCAAAGGTGACCATAGTGCTGATGGGCTGAACTGCAAGTCAGCAGAGACTATAAACTAGTGCTGTGCCTTACCCCAACTGGGACTCTCACCACTGCCATAACTTGAGAATCATGGATCAACGGGATGCTGCTGGCTCCAGAGGACCATGAGGATGCCACGGGCCTGTGGTAGTGACTGTACTCTTGCTGTGCTCCGTCATACTGCTTGTCCTTTCTACCTTTTCTCTACTTCTGCCTTTACTCTATCGCTCATCTCAGTGACTGTTGCTGGGAAATAACAATAAAGCCCTAGTGAACGGCATTTGACATCATTTGTGTCTTAATCTCACGCTTGGAATTATTACAAAACCCTCCCAGACCCACGATTGGACCAGTATATAAAATTTTACTGGTGTCACAGACAGGATTCGTTGATGTGAGTGCCACTTTTACTATTGGCTTCTGTGTGTATTGGAGAAACACCTGTGTGCATATGTGTGTGCCTCTCAGGGACGTAAAGGGGTGGGAATCTGTGTGGAGTGACTACTAGTGTGTGACCTCCCCGGGGTGACTGTCCCCGCTTTTGGTTGAGAAAATATGAGTGAAGATAACTCACCCTTTTTGGATCAAGATGTGCTGCATAATCTTTTAGAGAAACATAATGCACGCCCCTCAGTATCAGGTAATGATTATTACGAACCCCCCCCTCCCCGGACCCTCCATCGGACCAGGACGTAACAGCAGTAAAATACCCATCACCTATTTTCACCTCCTTTGGAGGCTGAGTCCAGTATAAATCTGCAAGACAGCCACATCAACACCAAGACACTTACTGACATCTCTAAAATGTCTTACTCTTGAGTTTATGGGATCACCTCTTGGGAAGTACAAATAAGACTGCAAGTACTTTGTTTTTGTGCTGTGATTCATAAGAAGAACGTTAATTGCTACTAAATTTGATAATGGTCTTTATGTGAATGCTCTTTTCTTCTGGGAATCAGGGTAAAACTACTGACTGTGCAGTCACCAGAAGACCACCGAGTGAAGAATGAATGTTTTTAGTTTATTCAGCCTTACAAAATTAAAGCAGTAGTATAACCACTGCTCAAATAGACATGCATGAAATTATTTTATATGGCTCATGTTACAGGTATGTCAGTGAGACCCTCAATGACAGCTTTAAATCCTACTCAAAAAGATGATAAACAGGAGCAATGCAGCTGTTCTGATTTCACATCTTACAATTTCACAGCTGGCTCCACCTGAGCCAGATACGTTAGAGCTGATCTAAAGGGCTGAGCTAGCCATATGGCCCATGGTGAAAACAAGGTAAGTGTAATCTGAAGTAGAGAAGGAATATGATACTTTTCTAAATGTACATAAAGGAAAGAAAAGCCTCTGCCTAGAGGGATGTCTTTACTAAAATCCCCTGCTAGCATACACAGAAAGGATATTAATTAGCTATGAAATTTTTATGGAAATGTTATTTCCATATGCTAAAATTGCTTCCAGCATAGAAGTGGATAGGGGTACTAAAGAAATCTAACTTGGTGTAAGACTCCTCTGTAGTGGCTATACTACAGGAAAGGGACTGCATGAATCAGGAGGTTGATTCTGGGATTATGTTGCTGGGACTAATAACAATCTAAACTGAATCTATGTTGATTTATAGAAGTAAATTATCTTGTTCTGTCCTGTTAATCACATTTAGATCCTCCAGCCCTTGTGTCACCATTCTGCAGCTGTTTCCCACCCCCACCCGCTTTCTTAAGGCTGGTACTCTAGATTTTAGAACTAATAATGCATGTCACTTTTAAATTCCAGATAGTCTTTGTATTATGAGAAGTAGAGGAATTAAGCCCCTATATTAAACGATATAAACCTATTGCACATCATAGAACAAAACTGATGAGTTACATATTTCAGACTAAACAATATTTTGACATTAAAATATTTACTATTTCAGAGGATATTTCTAGTTAGCCTGTTCTGAATTTATTTACAAAGATTTGTGGCTTTGACTACACTAATGTTGCGCTCTTTTAATTCTCCTAGCAAAGTTTTTCTAGTATGAAACATTTCTGCCACACACACCAAAGAATGGTTATAGAAAAAACATTGTAAGATAGCATACCCACAATTTTTTGACACAGCTATAATCATAATAACCATTGTGCTATATTGAAACAGGAATCAACCTGCTTTGTAGTACCAGCTATTTATTTAAAGAAAGAGGTTCAAATCAGAGACAGACTTTGAGAGCTTTTACTAAATAATGATCCATAGCACAGTAGGGACAAAGGAAATACTAGTCAAATTAATTAGTGGTATCAAAAGCAGAATGAAAGAATCAGAGGTGTTAGGAAAAATAAGAGTTTTCATGTACAGGAGGAAGAAAGATTCCACACACACACAAAAAGATAAACAATAAAAAAAACCCCACAAACAGATCAAAAAAACCCAAAACCAAACCCATGCATACTTCTTGGAACCACTCATCTGTGTGTATCTATGGATATGTATACTTGTGTTTGTAGTGTTAGATGAGTGTAAAACTCATCTTGGGCCACAGATTATCCATTAATTCAGTGGGATTTTAGGTGGACTTTTCCAGATGTATATTAAAGTGTAATTATATAAAAAATTATGAAGTTATAAATAGCTTATCTATGCTTCAGTGATAGTTAGATTAATATGCCCCTTTAAGATATTAGAAAAATAACAACCAAGCTTAATGTAACATAATCAACTTTTTTGTGTGAAGAAAACCCAAGAAAGTACTGTAATATTGAATAAACTGAAAGCAGACACCCCACCCCTCTACTTTTACAGAGATAGGTAAAGTAAAGGCATGAAAATGCCACATACGTAACTGTAAGCAATCATAGAATCATTGAATGGTTTAGATTGGAAGGGACCTTCAAAGATCATCTGGTCCAATCACCCCGCCACGCGCAGAGATGTCTTCCACTAGATCAGATTGCTCAAAGCCCTGTCCAACCTGACCTTGAACATTTCCAGTGATGGAGCATCCACAACTTCTCCAGGCAACTTGTTCCAGTGACTGTCTCACTACCCTCACCCAAAAAAAAATAATTCTTCCTTATGTCCAGTCTAAAGCTACCCTCTAGTTTGCAGTGGAAATTCCAGAATTAATATAAGAAGTAGCTTTGACTGAAAGATTATATAATGCAGCAGATCACAAGAACTATTGAAAAATGTATATAGATTACTGTATGTTTTAATGTTGTACTTAGGATAGGAGGAAACAGCATCCATGTTCTTGGACCATTTTATGCAAAACAGGAGTAAAAGAGAAAGTTCAGAGACTGGAGACAATTTCTGAGCTGGAAGATTTCAAATATTTTGTAAGATGATTAAAAATCATGTGAAAGGGTAGGGTGGCTCTAAACTGTACTAAAAATGTAAAAGACCTACTGTGCTGACAAGCATAGCAAGTTTTAATTATGGTGAGGGGTAAATTTGGATATGGAAAGATATTTAGTACCAGAAAAATCAGCCATCAATTGTATGATTTTCTGGAATTAAACCTTTTTACTACAGGTAAAATCAGAGCCCCATTAACAGCCAGTAGCAGAAAGGTAAGTCCATGTTTACATCTGTGAAACTGATACAAGACCATTACAGCTTCCTATTTTCCTACTGGTTTTGAAACAGAACCTCTATTCCTATTTTAGGCATCCTTATTCCCAGATAGAAATAACTGAAATAAATAAATAAATAAATAAATAAATAATCTGTTTCTGTTCCTGCAAAACTTGTTACAACTGTAATTATGGTGGTAGAGAAAATCTGGATTCCATTTCTGGATTCTTCACAATCTTTCTGTATGACTATGACTATGGACAAGTCACTTGCTCTTTTCTTTTGTTAGTGACCCTTATTCTTTTCCCACTCTTTGCCTACTTGTATTATAAATTTGGTTGCCTCTGGATGCCACTGTAGTATTGTCCTGGTTTCAGCTGGGATAACATTAATTTTCTTTCTAGTAGCTGCTATATTTTGGATTTGGTATGAGAAGAATGTTGAGAACACACGTTGTTTCAGTTCTTGCTAGGTATTTTTTATATTAGTCAAGGAATTTTTCAGCTTCCCATAGAAGCTGAGAGGGAGCACAGACAGGACAAGCAGGCAAGGGTGATTATTCCACACCGTAGACGTCATGCACAGTATAAAGATGAGGGTTGGCTGGAATGCAGGGAGCCGCAATCACTGCTCAAGTCAGGCTGGGCAACCGATCATCAGGTGGTGAGAGTGACTTGTGTTGTATCATTTTATTATGTACATTACTTTTCCATTATTATTATTATTATTATTATTATTATTATTATTATTATTATCCTCTTCGATTATTGTTCTATTAAACTCTTTATCTCAACCCATGAGGTTTTTTTCCTTTCCACTCCTTTTCTCCCTCTTCTCCCTATCCTACTGGGGTGGAGGGAGTGAGCGAGCGGCTGCATGGTCCTAGTTGCCAGCTGGGGTTAAAGCATGACAAGTATAAAGAGCAACAATCTGTCATTTTCTTCCATTGTGTAGAATCAGAAGTATTACACCAAAGCAAGAATTTCCCAGTAAAGAGTAATGGTTTTAATTAAAGAATATGAAACTTAGTTCTGTATTCATTCCTCACTTATCATGATATAAAAAATAAAATCAAATCAAATTCTGAGCTCAGCATGCTTTTTTTGCTCGTGTTATAATAACTGAAAATAACTTGAAATAACTATAATTTTGAGCAAACCTTCAAAGTTTTAATATAGGCACAAAATACTTTACAGGAAAAGAGAGGTTTGGTTTTCTGCCATGATATGTTTGAATAGATTGTAAGGACACCCTTAAATTTCCGAAGGAAAATTAAAGGCTGTGTAGAAAACTTGTGTCATGCTGTTTTTAAAAACAACATGTATTTCACTTAATAATGTATAATTTTTGTGTTAACGGTCATAAATAGGGAAAATACTAATATAAATGACCAGATGTTACATGCATACAATATAAATTTGGAGACAGTATTGTAATAATGCTTATAAGCAAATATCAAGTAATTGTATCTCTTCTGACATTTTTGTCTTCCTTTAACAAATCCACAGCCTGAAATGCGATGTTTAAGTTGATAGAAAGGATGACATTGTGTCAGCAAAAGAACAATTTTCTGCACCTTGATCTCCAAAAAAAGGAAAATTAGTATAGATAACTGAGGGAGAGGAACCACAGTCCCACCTTAGGAAGCTATGCACATTTCTTTTGGAATATATACAATTATACTATGATGAAGTGATTTACCATATAGAACTATTCTCACTCAACCACCAACTGTGGATTGCTGAGAAAAAAGAGATCTACATATGCAATTCAGGATAATAATCCTTCTTGCAGATCACTGAAATCTTTACACTTTCCACTCATCAATATAACTAGCTCACTCTGGGTATAATAAACCACAGGAGCCAGAAGCAATTGTGATGTCAGTGGCAGAAGCCAGGATATGTAACATCTGTTGTTAATCCCTCTGAATTTCTTCTGGCAGAACCACGTGAAAATATGCAGTTGTGGTATGTACCACCACTGAAGTTCATTAACTCCTGTACAATACTTTTTAACTTTGTCTAAAATTCAAAGTTGTTAGGATATCTCACAGATATCTAATTGAACTTTGCATTTTTTTAAATTTTTTTTCTGGATGTTTTATTTACGTTAGAAAACAAGGTTGGGGCAATCTCATTTGCCCATAGTTTTATTTTCTGCATCAACATTTTAGCTGTTAAAGTAAATCACGGATGTTGGAGTATAGCAGTGGGACTGTGTGCAAATCCCCTCCCTCTGAGAAGTGTGTATGAAGGGGAGTCAACTATAAATCATACTCTGAAGAAGTGACAACTCTTGTTGCAAAAAGGAAGAACATATTACTTCTGATATACTATTTATCTAGATATTCAATCTCAGTCTGTTGAGTTGATCCCCTCCCCATTATTACGTGGTTTTATATGCGATAATACTAAAGGGTAGAAAGAAAATCTCCCCATGCTGAACAGCTTCCTTAATACCTTGCAATTTTTATTTTAGGGAGTATAGTTTTTAAAAAACAGAAACAAACCCACAAACATTTCAGTGCCTTTTAAATGCCTCCTTAGTGAAACTAACATGCTGCTACTGGAAGGAAATAATTTAAGGAGCCTATCTTTCACAAAGAATTTCTGAAAGTTAACATTAATAACTAAAAGTGGATTGGAACAGACAAAATTTCCTTGTATGAAAAAAAAATTTGTTAAAGAACCCATTCTTCTGCTGAGTGACTTATAACATTTGAGAGGCTACAACAGCATATGTCTTAAGACATATTTAGCATTCTTAACACAGTTATTTTTAATACCTTTGATTATAAGCACTGTGGGATACTAAAGACTCTGAAGGAACTCTTTCATTAACAAGGTCTCTAGTATGCTTTCTATATATATCTATGTGTGTATATACATATATATATATAAACACACACTCGTACTTAATATCCTAGGCAATCCCTGAAAGATCTATCTGTCCCTTTCAGAAAGGCCAGATGACCTCACATTAAAAAAAAAAAAAAAAGCTATAAAAATCCCCTGAAAAAAGTCCTCCCAAACTCAGTCTCAAGGGCTGCAACTGAACTGAGGGAACAAGGGTCGTGATGGCATTAGGAGAATGATGATGATTCTAGTTAATGGAAATGAATGGTAAAGTGAGATAAATTTGAATTTCTATTTGGGACAGAGAAATGATAATAAGTTTCCCACATACAAGAGGCAGTGCAAGACTGACTTAAAAAAAAAAAAAAAGCTACGCTGAATCATTGTAGTGTAAATTGCTGGTCACAACTCAAAATTTCAGAGAAAACGTGTAAAGTACACTTATGTCTAGCTGTTAAAATGTACTTTCTGTTAAATGTGGTTTCTGATATAAAATTTGTACTGAAATGCAAGCAGCTTGCTTATTTCTGGAGAGTTACCTGAAGTGAGATTGATGCACAAGCTGCAGAAATTTGCAATGCTGTCCTCAGTTATTACAGAATGAAATGCCATGTACAGCAAATTGCTGTCTTTTGCTTGATGTATTTAGATGTCATATGTATTCATCCTGGAACTTATTTACAGAGTAAATAGCTCGGTTTTTTACCTCGTACAAAATTGTACAGCTCCCATAGTTCAGTATCTGCACTTTTAACTAGTTCTCTCTGAAAGGATGGTTAAACTTTAAGATTGTGAATCGGGTCATGAAACATGAAGAATTTCATAGTGATAGTTTTAAAATAGTTTATTGCTCAGGTAACAACCCTCCAAGGTTTCCAGAAAGGATTCCATCCATTCTTCTCAGTACTTTACAAATGCCATTGTACTTTCTATTGTATTTATAATAAAAGTGACAACAGAAAAAGCCTGAAGAAGTCATCCATATGGAAAATGCCAGTCTTCCTCAAGAGTCTTTGCCTTGAAGAGTTTCCAGTCTAAGCACAAAACAGACAAAAAGACTAAAAATAAGATGTAGGATGTGCTCACAAAAGTTTTAGAGATGTAGTGAGGGGATGATGACAACTGGAGGTGGATAACTGCAAAGCCACTAGCTAAAGTACAAGCCTGGATCTTTAGTATTCCCTCTGGCCTGCAGAGGATTTCCTACTGTGCACAGTGAATACCACTGAATAACAAGGAATAGCCACAAAACCAGCTCTAATGTCTTCAGGCAAACATATCCATTATTTCTCCTGTTTGTCTAATATACAATCTGTCTACACGGGTTTTGGAGGTATCTTTTACATGCATTTTGGTGGATAAGGTGACTTAGCATTTATATTAAAGGAGCATTGACAGGGGCAGAGAGATTTTGGTGGAAACTTTTACAGCCTGCTTACTCTGGTGCTTTCATTCAATGCATTAATGCCTCTTCCCTCGTCTTGAGCTGCTGCCATTTTGTGGTGGTTTTGATTGACAGCAAAGGAAAGCGAGCTTGTCACTGGGAAAGTAAGCAGGGCTCCAAAACAAGCACTCTCACCTTGATGAGTAATTACATTGCCTCTGCAACACAGTCCCTGCTGGTAAACGGACTGAGAAGCCCAAATCCATACATAATCCAGTGTTTTTCAGAAGACTGCTTACAGCTATAATTGACATTACCAGAAAGTTAAAGAAAAATTGACCCTGCTCAAATGTTCGTTGTTTGTTTGATTTTGAAGTCAACTCTTAACAGCCAAACACTTATTCATCGAAAAGCAAACTGTATGTGATATAAGGAGTGCAAATTAATGCTAGCTTTCTATCTGAAAGGAGTTTTGCAATCAGTGCAGCTTATTGCAATATAGTTCTGTCAAACATTATTATTATCTGAATCTGTTTGATTGACCTCATTATGGACATACTCCAAAAAACTGATAGCATCAGTAAAAAGGACCTCTTTAGCTTCAGAGCATTCATGATCAACCATTTACATAGTCCTGATATTTTTAATACCAACCTGTAGCCCTATGAGAAACCACATTGACTAGAAGATGCAGCTCAATTATTTAATTTTAAAAATATTTAAGAAGAATATCACCTGTCCTTGCAAACAGTATTATGTTGCAAATGATTCTTATTTATTCAAATATAACTTGACTAAATTCTTTTAATATTATCTAGCAATTTCCACTGGTTATTTTTAGTTTCTGTTGAAACCATTTCAATTATTATTTTTCACATAGGCTGAATTGCTGCATAGACTACCTGTCCACGTATGGATACTTGAATTCTTAAATGAATTATCTATATGCTTAGCTCCAGAAAGAAAGGATTTGTTGGTTACTATAGGACCATTTAATTTCCCAGGATCAAATAATTGAGATGGCTGAGAAAACTTGAAGTGCCCTGGCAGAATCTCTAATGCATCCTACTATATTCTGCAGGTTGAGGATTGCAACAATTTCCCAACTTCTATATGAAGAAGATACTAGGGTAAAAGTAATCATTATAAAGAGGGGAGGAAAGGGTTATTCATCTCAGTTGCTGTGGGAGAAAGCCTTTTTTCCTTGAAAAGGGGGTTGTTGCTTTTGGTACATACTAATCTTCAATTTGATTGATTCTTTCTACTGAGATTACTTAAAATTTCCTACTGATGTTGACCATGGTTGTCAAGAAGGTTGTTTTATAGACCCTTTAAATTTTTAATTGTTAATATAGTTTATATTTTGGTCTTTTACAATTTGCACCATACATAAATGACTATGCTTTTTAGCCTACTTGTATTCAGCTAACTCTGTTAAGCATGCAAAACATAAACCTACTGGAATGAATTTAAAAGCAATGTCTGTAATGGCAAGACATAATCTCCCAGCCCCAAATCAAGGTACTTATCCTCCAGAAAATCCTAAAGTCAAGTATAGTTCTCAAGTACATGAACAGAAGGCAGAAAGTAGTCAGACTGACCGAATTCTGACAGGATGACTTGGGTAGCTAATTCCCATGCCCTTTGCTAAAGCATGAATCACGACTTAAGAGTCAGGGAACTTCAGTTTAGGAACAGAGTCACTGGACTTCAGACGAAATGGAATCAAGGTGGAGAACAGATGAACAAAAAAGTAAAAGCCCGCTGCAGAAGCCCAGCTTTAGCAGTGTTGCATCAAAAGGAAAAATCATCTTTTCTCAACTCTCATACTGTTGTGCAGAAAATTACCACCTTTGTAATGTTGGAAAGCATTTTTTAATTTTCTTTGACTACTTTTAAATTTCTTTTTGTTCTTCATTTATGCATGATTTCTTTGGAGTACGGAGTTACAATATCTTATATAAACACAGTGGTAATTTTTAACATCTTATACATAACGGTGACCACGTTTTCCTCTAAATATCACTGGGACATTGATTACTAAGATGGTCTACAAAATTTTTCAAGGAAAACCTGACAAATATTGAGGAAAATATATCACTTACATTGTGCTGAGAAATACCTTATTCTATTTCTAGACACAGAGCAGTTATGGAATAACTTTCTTATTTGAGGGGAGGGTGGAAGCAGCATGTTGTCCTCACTTCAGATGGAAAGGGGTGAATAAAATACAATTATTTTCTTCTCTTGCCAATGACTAGTTCAGATATTGGACATAGCTGCAATTCTTTTTCTCCTTGAGCAGAGATCTTTCTCGGAAATGATTGATGGATAATACTTGCTGCCCTCAAAGTATACTCTACCATGGACAAGAGACCCAAAGTTACTTCTAAGGGTCATATGAAGTCACATCACAGTGAACTCAGAAGTATCACTGCATTACATCTTTCCTCCCCTTTCCTCATCAAATACCAACCTTAAAACAAAACAACAACAAACCAAACAAGAAAATAAATAATCCAAAATTTAGAAGTGCAAACATTTGGGGTGGCCCCTAAACTTAGGATGTATTGTACGAATTCACTGGGAGTAACCTTTTATTTATTTGCCTTTTCCCACAACCATTTCCTCATTCAATTGCATTGAAAATGGCTCATGAGTTTCCCATGTCTCACTCCGCTTTACAGAGAATTTCCAACTATTCTAGTCCACGTTGAGCCATGTTGAATATATTAGTCATCTATATAATAAGTTTTGAGAACCTTTGATACAACAGTGATTGAGCTCAGCTGTAGAAATATGCAGCTTCTTACTCAAGATCCACTACAATGTGGTTTGTGAAGATGATGTTTCAGACACTACTCATTATTCTCCTGTTTTGCTACTAAAGTCATGTAGGCTCTGAGCAGTGAATCTAATTTAGTGCATGAGCAGCACCTGGTGTGTTCAGAATGACAATAACTTGCAAATACTTTTTTAGGTGAGCACCTGTACTACATTTACAGGCTCAGGAAGCCCTTTCCAAGTAAAACCAGATTGTCCTTAATAGAATCTATAAATGTGAACTAGAATATCTGTTCTATTTTCTTTTGCAAGTGTTTTTTTTTCCTTTGTAACAAGTTTACCCCAACTGTTTTCTGCTTTATTGTCCTGACAAGACAGCAAACTCCATTTCCTGCCATCTGTTGCTAAATTTGCAATTTTCCACAAGATCACTATGTATATACAGTACGTTTTTTCTGTTTGTTACATTAGAAAACTTACTAAAGACAGGCAAAATGATTGCTCCTTTTTGGATTTAGCAAACTCTACCCTGATGGTTTGATTAAAAAAAAAAAAAAGAAAAACTAATATTCTGCTTCTATATTATCTACATTGTGAGGGGATTTGTTGGTAGAAAAAAAATTATTCCCAATTTCATCTCTCTTTCAAACTTACAGTCTATTTCTTTTGATATGTTATGATTTTTAAAGCTTAGTTTTTATTCAACTTAAAAGTGGTCTGTTGCATTTTCTATTAACTGCTTATGTGTCTGTTTTTGATGGACTATTCCTTTAAATATTGAAGAAACTGTAGAGGCAAAGTAGTTTTGTTGCAACGTTGTTATAGTTACTATGCACCCATGTGGAGGTATATTTTGTTTCTGTTTTCTTTTATTCCTAAATCTCTACATAAATGCTTGTCAAACTTAAACCTCCTTGATGCTCTTTGGATGCTGAAAAAGATCATATGAAAATCTGTCCGTGATGATGCTACTGATAATTAACAGAGATCTCAAAGGAAAAGGAAGAAGGAGTGAATATATGTTCTGCTTCATAAATAATTTAATACTGAGGAACTTTTAGGAAAAAATCATGGCCTTACATGAACACAGAGAAGTTCTCAAATATGCATGCACAAATCTAATTAGGAGATGAGATACTCATTACAGAAAAATCCTCATAATCTTGTTTCTGGTGCTGGGACTTCTAATAACCTCATCGCCATTTAAGTTTTCTCATTTGGGACTCTAAAGGAACCAGTCTTGTTTGTTTTGTTTGTTGCATGTTTTCCCACCTTGATTCTGAAGAAAACAAAGCTTATTTAACAGTATTGTCTATCACTCCTGTCTACCATTCCTTCATTATTTCTGCAACAAGTTTTGGAAGTATTCAGCTAATATCTACAAAATTTGACAAAGGGGCAGAAATGTCAAAAACATTGAGTTCCTCCAAGTCTTATGAAAACAAGATAGCCCATAGGATGGCAAGCCTATAAGTTGCAGTGTAAGCCCAGATATTCCAGGAATTCACATGGGAATTCAACACTGAGAGGTTAATTTATAGGGAAACAGGGCTTACTAGTTTCAGCACTTACAGAACTATTTTCTTTTCCAATCATCTTTTTTTAGGCAATAACTGCTTAAAAAATACAAAAATTCCTGAAGAAGAAGAAAGAAAAAAAGAAAAAGAAAAGAGTCTGGTAGATGCCTGATGTGTTTTAAATTGCCTTTTTGTAGAAGTCAGATATTTAACAGATCTTTTACGAGTACTGAAGTCAGTCAAAAGCCAAAACCAGTCTCTCTGAAGTCACTAAGATATATCACCTTTCTCCCGGGTTAATGTGTTTATGACAAATGAAAAATAAACACAGGAAAACACTACTCATTGCTCATGTCAACAGCTTCTTGCTCTTCAATATATTGTAACCAACATTTGTTATATTCAGAAACCCACCAGCACTCTGCACACCTATTTATCACAGGGTGCAAAAGAAGAGAGTCAAACTCACAACTACTGCCAATATGCAACTGAACCATTTCAAGGGGGCATACTCTTTAGGGATATCCTTGTTTTCACAGTCAAAGATGGCTCTCTAAAGCAGTGTGTCAGGGTTTGAGCAACTGGAATGAAAACTATTATTTAGACATTTCTAAAAGCATAAAGAACAAGAGTATTTTTTAACCATAGAACACAGTTTTGTTAAGATGTGTTTACATTATTTATCATGAAGATGGTTTTGCTAAGATTAGTATATTTACATTATTCTTACCTGTTGTCAGGTAAAATAATACATTACCTGTTATTATTCATTTCCTTCTGACCTGCTAAAGTATTTCTTATTAAACTTAAGTTTCTCCTAGCAGGATCTGTCCTTGTAAGACACTGAGGAACACAAAAGTGGCACTGCAGTAATATATTGAAAATACTAACAGTCTTCAGTGTTTAACTTTAGTTTAAGTACACAGTTATTGCCTCACAAAGATGTACAATACCATATGCTTACAAATAAATAGCTGAATAAAATTAATTTTGTATGGAAAATTACAGGCTTTAAAATGCATTTAAAATTTTCTCTTATTCGTTCACTGAAAGCTTAACATATTCATGACAAATTAGAAATGATTACAGGAAAGCAGTATCTGATTCCATGTCAATAGCTTGTTTGGTCCTTAACGTACATACTGCAGAATATAGAGTTCAGAAAGCTGTGTTTAATTGGTATTATTATTCTATTTAAAAGGAAAGGAAAAAGAGCTAAAATCCTATGCAGGAGATTTTGTGTAAAGGAACATCAGAAAATTTTCATTTCTTTATTGTTAATTTTATTTGTACCTGTATCTGTTTGATACCTGCCAGATAGAGATCAAGATATTCTGTAGATTGGTATGATTGCTGCTCCAAAAATCAAACTGAATCCTTTTCACTATAGGTACAATTAAAATTAATTAAAATAAAGTGTTAATATTTCAGTAATGTTAAACTTATACTGTCTTACTAATAACAGAAAAATAGAATGGAAGAGAACCTAAGCAATAAGAAATTTCTCTTCTTGTGACTCAACTGGTCATAAATAATAACATCTTTGAATGAATACTTTTAATCAAGGAAAATTTCACTTGCTATAAAAAATACCTTAATTTGGGTAGCGATCATAAAGGAGAACTCTTATTCTTATGTAGCGAGATCAGTGGGTATCTTTCAGCTGATGCCAGCAGCCCATTAAATGAACTTCCTTTGTGAGCGAGATTTCGCACAACACATAGCAACAACTCTAATTCCAGCTGAGTTTCAGCAGAATTTAGATGGTTGCAAATTTTTGTCTTGTAATTAGTGGGCAATAACAACCATAAGTAAAATAGCCTTTCTATTCAGAGTTGTTAATACACTGTCACCTCTCTATTGCTGTTCAGTTTATTCAGGTGCTAGTGTACAGATCCCATCATGGGTCCTGCTACCAGTACCACAGATGCTCTGGGGCATCTCTTCGGGCTCAGACACGAAAATGAAACACGTGCTTGATCCCTAAAAGTACATAGGCGCTTTCTTCACACTGTAGTCATGGTTTTGTGGTTAATCTCTTCACCATGAAGTACAGTAAAAAACTATGATGCTGTGACTCAGTGCCCAGCAGTCAGCTGCCCCCAGCCCCATGAGTAACCTTAACACTAAGGGCAATGAAGAATGATTTTAGAGCCCTGGGATGGCTGGTTAAGGGATCAGGAGCACAAATAGTGTTCTCCTCTATCCCACCAGTTGCAGGGATTGATGAGGGGATAAGCAGGAGGAGCCAGGAAATTAACTCCTGGCTGCGAGACCGGTGTAACCAGCAGAACTTTGGTTTCTTTGATCGTGGGTTGATCTGCAGGTCACCAGGCATGCTGGCAACTGGTGGAGAAAGCCTAAGCCGAAGGGGAAGAAAGATCCTGGGACAAGAATTAGCAGGGCTCATTCATAGGGCTTTAAACTAGGTTTGAGGGGGGACGGAGATGGAACCAGGATTACTAAAGCAGAGGCTGGGAGCAGCATGCCAGTGCTTCTGGATAAAAGTGTTAGCAAGGTCTTGCAGTCTGTCTTAGTGATGGTGGGAGGTGGTGATCCGTGTGGTAGTATAGACATGAGGGGTAGTGATAGGATGGTAACTACAGAAGTGTCTGATCACGATCAGGTGGGAATTAGGGCTTGTCCCCCCCAAAAAAGTGGCAGGAAAATTAGCGCAGCTGAAGTGCATCTACACTAATGCACGCAGCATGGGGAACAAACAGGAGGAGCTGGAGGCCATTGTACAGCAAGAAAACTATGATATAGTTGCCATCACAGAAACATGGTGGGAAGACTCACACAACTGGAGTGCTATGATCCATGGCTACCAACTTTTCAGAAGGGATAGGCAAGGAAGGAGAGGTTGTGGGGTGGCCCTCTATGTTAGGGGCAGTTTTGAATGCCTAGAACTTAACAATGTGAATGACAGTGTTGAGTGTTTATGGATAAGAATCAAGGGGAAGGCCAATAAGGCAGACATCTTGGTGGGAGTTTGTTATAGACCCCCCAATCAGGATGTAGAGGCTGATGAAATATTCTATAAGCAGCTGGCAGAGGTCTCGCGATTGCTCATCCTTGTTCTCGTGTGGGACTTCAACTTCCCAGATGTCTGCTGGAAATATAACACAGCAGAGAGGGAACAGTCCCAGAGGTTCCTGGAGTGTGTGGAAGACAACTTCCTAACACAGCTGTTGAGGGAGCCAGCTAGGGAAAGCGCCCTACTGGACCTACTGTTCGTTAACAGAGAAGGCCTTGTGGGGGATGTAAAGGTTGGAGGTTGTCTTGGGCAGAGTGACCACGAAACTGTACAGTTTTCAATTCTTGGAGAAGCAAGGCGGGGAGCCAGCAGACTCCAAGACAGCAAGGAGCACCTTGCACTTCCGAAGGGCAGACTTTAGCCTGTTTAGGAGCATGGTTCAGAGCGTCCCTTGGGAGACAGTCCTGAAAGGCAAAGGTGCCCAGGAAGGCTGGTCATACTTTAAGCAGGAACTCTTAAAAGCACAGGAGAAGGCCATCCCCATGTCCCGAAAAATGAGCCAACGGGGAAGAAGACCAGCCTGGTGTCCTGGTTTGAGGTAAAACAGGACCAATTTTATTCAGTAACTTTTCTTTTTAGCTAGGCCTCTTCTAACTGCTGAAATTAACAACATGTTTTGCAGAAAACTGTTCGCTCTCAGAGTGATAAGACCCATGTTTATAGCTGAGGCCAAGGAACGGTATGCAGAGAGGCTCTTGCTTATACTTATTGCTATAACAACCAAGGCCAGCCAAATTTATTACTTGCCCCGTTGGAGGGTCGGAAGCGGA
>VFFE01007701.1:451809-521521 GCA_008921705.1 Burhinus oedicnemus
GTGTAGTGGTACAAACTGGACCCTCTGTACTGGCACCAGCTGCCCCCCCCACTGTAGCAGCACAGGCCACGACACCGCCTGTCCCGGCCAAAGCCACGCCTCCGCCAGCACCAGCCACTCCGCAGCCAGCAGTAAAGGCCACACCGCCGCCGTCTGCCCCAGCACCAGCTGCCCTGGAGTAAACCTGGCTAAACAGAGAGCTTTGGCTAGACCTCAGGAACAAAAGGAAAGTTTACATTCTTTGGAAAAGGGGGTTGGCAACTTATGAGGAATATCAAGATGTAGTGAAGCTATGCAGGGGGAAAATCAGAAGGGCCAAAGCCCAAGCAGAACTCAGCTTGGCCACTGCGGTTAAAGATAATAAGAGGTTCTTTCAGTATTTCAATAGAAAAAGGAAGACTAGGGAAAATGTAGGCCCACTGATGAATGAGATGGGCACCCTGGTGGTGGAAGGCGGAGTTACTGAATGCCTACTTTTCTTCGGTCTTCATTGCTAAAGCTGTCCCTCATGAATCCCAGACCCTGGAGGCAAGGGGGAAGGTCTGGAGAGAGGAATATTTTCCCTCAGTTGAGGAGGACCAGATTAGAAACCACTTGGCCAAGCCGGACACCCATAAGTCCATGGGCCCTGACAGGATGCACCCGCGAGTGCTTAGAGAGCTGGCAGATGTTATTGCTAGACCACTCTCCATCATCTTTGGAAGGACATGGGGAACAGGAGAGGTGCCTGAGGACTGGAAGAAGGCCGACATCGCTCCAATCTTCAAGAAGGGCAAGAAGGAGGACACAGAAAACTACAGGCCGGTTAGTCTCACCTCTGTCCCTGGGAAGGTAATGGAGCGACTTGTTCTGGATGTCATCTCCAAACACGTTGAAGAACAGGAAGTTATTGGAAGTGGTCAACATGAATTTACCAAGGGTAAATCATGCTTGACCAATGTGATATCATTCTATGATGTTATAACTGGTTGGCTGGATGAGAGGAGAGCAGTAGATGTCATCTATCTTGACTTCCGCAAGGCTTTTGACACTGTTTCCCATAACATCCTCATTAGGAAGCTGAGGAAATGTGGGGGCTAGATGAAGAGACAGTGAGGTGGATTGAGAGCTGGCTGTGTGACAGAACTCAGAGGGTTGTGATTAATGGAGCAGTGTCAAGTTGGAGGCCTGTAAACAGTGGTGTCCCCCAGGGGTCAATACTCGGTCCAATCTTGTTCAATATATTCATCAATGACCTGGATGAGGGGACAGAGTGTATCCTCAGCAAGTTCACTGATGATACCGAACCGGGAGGGGTGGCTGACACTCCAGAGGGCCGTGCTGCCATCCAGCGTGACCTGGACAGGCTGGAGTGCTGGGCAGAGAAGAACCTAATGCGGTTCAACAAGAGCAAGTGTAGGGTCCTGCACCTGGGGAGGAAGAACGCTAGGCACCAATATAGGCTAGGGGTGGACCTGCTGGAAAGCAGTTCTGAGGAGAAGGATCTGGGGGTCCTGGTAGAGAGTAAATTATCCATGAGCCAGCAATGTGCCCTTGTCACCAGGAAGGCCAATGGAATCCTGGGCTGCATAGGGAAGAGTGTGGCCAGTAGGTCGAGGGAGGTCGTTCTCCCCCTCTACTCAGCACTGGTGAGGCCACAACTGGAACACTGTGTCCAGTTCTGGGCTCCCCAGTTCAAGTGGGACAGGGAACTACTGGAGAGAGTCCAGCGTAGGGCAACCAAGATGATTGGGGGATTGGAGCACCTCCCTTATGAGGAAAGGCTGAGAGAGCTGGGATTCTTTAGCCTGCAGAAGAGAAGGCTGAGGGGAGACCTTATTCTTGCTTATAAGTATCTAAAGGGTGGGTTGAAGGAGGATGGAGGCAGACTCTTTTCAGTGGTTCCCAGTGACAGGACGAGGAGTAACAGGCACAAGCTGGAACATAGGAAGTTCCATTCAAACATAAGAAAAAACTTCTTTACGGTTAGGGTGACAGAGCACTGGAGCAGGCTGCCCAGGGAGGTTGTGGAGTCCCCTTCTCTGGAGATTTTCAAGACCTGCCTGGATGCAGTCTTGAGTAATGTGCTGTAGGCACTCCTGCGTCAGCAGGGGAGTTGGACTAGATGATCTCTGGAGGTCCCTTCCAACTCTGAAAATTCCGTGATTCCATGATTCCATGATCTCCTCAGTCCACCTGGGCCACAGAAGTTAAGGAAATATTCTGTTCGTGTACTCCCATGTTCAACCAAATATTTACATCCCTTTCAATACTTGTACAATGACCGAAATGTCCCTTAAACACCCTTCCAGTGTTTCATATTTCTCATCCTCCTTGAAGGGTGACTTCCACCAAGGAACACTGAGTTTCTGTGTAGTATATTTCCTTTTGTAAAAACACGGGAGCTGTTAAGGCTCCAATCATCATGTAACTATTCAGAAGTGCTATGCTACAATAATCTACTTTTATGGGAGTTTGGAAGATGAATATAAAATAACAACCTCCAGCTGTGCTGTTATGTGTAAAGCCATCCCATTAATCATACTCAGTTTTACTTTACAGCTTAAAAGTATGCAAAGTGTTAGTGTTATTCAAGTGCCTTAATACTGGCAGTTGCACACCTTAACTGCATTTTAAAAGCTATCTTCTCAAGAAATTAAGTACTCAGTCTTTTCCTTTCCTCCAGTGGAAATGTTAATTCAGCACCTTCTGATGTCAACAACATATACAGAACAGCCTAGAAATCTAGGCATGCAAATTAAGCCTCACAAGTATACCAGCTTCCGTACTTGAATACAAAGTGTTAACCACACACACGCACACAAAAAAAAAAAAAAATAGAGTTCAATGATTCTGTGTATTTACAGATTATCTGAACTGATTTAGCAGCTGTATTTTTCCATCAGGACACTGGGCACAAATAACAGTAAATGGTTAACCTACAACATTGCAGGGAGGCAGGTTTAGATTATTTGGGGTACAAAATAATGTATCCATGCTAGACGGATGTTGCCAATAAAGAAATGAAAATCTTATTAGTATCTGGGGAAGCTTACAGACATAAGAGTGCAAACAAGTAAAGACTTGGAACTGCTAACTTCGTTCCTGGAGCTGGTAGCATTGATGTGATGTTGGATTTGAATAGTGATCAAGCAACTGAGTTTAGCTCTAAGAACGAATATGTAATAAGGTCAGGAAGAGAGAAAACTACTGTAACTAGTTACTACTTTTTATCTGATAGTCAGAAGCTCCAGTTTTCTACTTAATCATCAAGGCAATACCTCAGATCAGAACCAAGGAAATGTTGTGAAACAGAGCCATTTCTTCCAAAGTGTGGAAAGTGCTATGACTCAGAGGGATTAATCTGTGTTGTACTCTCCTAAAACAAAGCTTCCCTGAGCGTGAAAGCAAAATCCGCAAGTCAGGACAGTTTTATAAAATTTATGGTGGTGCATTTAAGAAACCAATTGTTTATTTATTTTTAAGAGGCAATGTTTTGTGCATTTTAACTTGTATGCACAAGGAATTTCTACTTGACAATTTTGAAGGAAAGTTGTACAGTTTTGTTGAGGATAGAATTCTGCAAATGTTCTCCTTAATTTTATTCATTAAATTTTTGTAAATGTGTGAATATGATTTCATGTGGGAAGTTATATATTTTATATCAGTGATTAGGGATTATGATCTGCAAACATTCCAAGGTATTTCTTATGTTTACTATCAAGGCTAGACATTTAAACTAAGAATTACATAAAAATTATGTGAATTTCACACACAGAATATTGGTTCCATTTCACAATCACCTTCACGTGAAGGGTGGAAAAGATATAGTGAGTGCTCTTGCAAACTTCAAAGATGAAATAGACTAAAAGATGGTTTTTGTAAAATATATTTGCAAGTTCGGGTGAGATATGTGATCCAATAGAATGTGAGACTTCCAATGTCATCGATTTCACAACTGCATGGCACCATTCATCTGAATTTGTCTATAGAGCTCTATAACCAGATGACTGTCTGCTATTCAGCAAAAAGAAGAAACAGGCTCTGGAATCATTATTTGCCAAGATTCACAGGTGCCTCCTGTAGAAAACTTGTTTATAAAGCTTCACTCCTCTCTGTTAGGACACTAATCTCTATTCAGTACAGAGAAATTTTGCCATTCATAGATAGAGGGTCTATTTTTATATTTGAAGTTAATCCAACCCCAAGTTGCAGCAACACTTAGAAGCACAGATGCAGATATTCTGTTTAGACTTCCTTTTAAATATTCATGGATGGAAATGGTTTCTCTACTTCTGTCATTCAAAGCTGAGGATTCTGGCTTTTATAAACTTTTGCTCATCTCTTAATCCGTAAGTAAAATATTTCCTCTCCAACACAGTTAACGTTATATCCAAATGTGGATATACATAAAGAAGTAGTCTACATATGCAGCAGATGATCAGCAGAAAAAATAAAAAAATCACTTAACGTTGAACAACCTCATACCAGTGGCAAAATTCATTAAACTGTGGACTGGACTCAGCAAGATAGAAAATACTACTCAAGTGTTTTACAGTGCATTGAGGGATAAATTGATGAAACAGAAAGTTTGCTTGCTGTCTTGGGATTTGCTACATTGGTCTCTACTCTGAGCTTGTTTAACTGCAGTTTTGTAGAGAAACATTAGGGACAACACAGTCAGCAGCTTAGCTATCCATTTCACAGTACCTTGCTCACATCTTGGACATATTTGCCAACTATCTCATTTATATTTATACTGTATCTTAGCCATCACTCCAGGAACTATCTAAAACAGTAGTGCTTGCTGTAGATAATACACTGATAAAGCAATCTACACAGATGGTAAGCTTTCAACTTACATTAAAAAAACCATCAGTTATTGTTCCCATTTTTTTCCAAAATTAAGGCAACTTTGTCCAAAAGTATGTAGAATAATATATGCACGGTTTCAAGGGCGTGATGCCTTTGAGTTCTTCTAAGGTCAACTGAAGAATTTTTTAGTATTTCTTCTTAACTATCAACCAGAATTTTCTTAAATTTGGAAGATTAAAAAATAATAAAAACTAAAAAAAGTTTAAGATAATGACCCTTATTTCAGACTTTAATGGATATGTCACTGTTTAAAATAAGGAAGAACAGTCCTAGGAACTATAATGAACACAGTCTAAGCAACGTTAAAAAAGATTTCTAATTGTTTTTTAGAAGGGTATGCATTTTGAAAAGTTAATGTCTTTCAGAATTTCTTTTTTAATACAAAGACTTACACATTAATTTTAATTGATGCAACAAATCCTGATATTTGCTGTACTTTTATGTAATGAGGAGAGGTTTGAATGCATATTGAAGTCATTCCTGTCATAAGGGTAGAACAGGAGCTATCTAAGAATAGATTCTTACCTAAGAATCTGAATGACCAAAAATCCAGGTAACCAAAAGAAAATTAAAAAGGAAAATCTTTGTTTATTTTTTTTTAACTAAAACCTGGAGAAAATAAATTTTATGATATATATGACAGCAGCTTCACAATGGGGAAAAAAGCTTCACTCTCTGTAGAGATTGCATTTATTTTCATCATTTCTTGAGTTTTCATTTATTATTGAAAAGTAAGCAATGAAAAGGTGATTCGGGGTAGAATTCAGAGAAAGTTTTAGTTTGGTTTGGTTTGGGTCATCTCCTTACCTTAGTATCTTGGCAATTAAGAGATGTCAGTGATTAAAGATAATAAAATAAAACTGTGTTAGAAAATTAGCAAGTGTCACCTTCTGTCTGGAGTGCCAACAATTTTTATTACTTCTGCTTCTTGCAATATATGTCTTTTATTTTATACTTATCATATATGGGTTTCTAGAAAACTGATAATACTATGACTGGGATAATTTCCTGACAAATTAATTGGAATTAATCCTTTCTGCAGCTGTGCTGTATGATCTGCTAATTGAGGGATTTTTTTTAATGATCTGTGGTCATCAATTTTAAACTATACTAGTGATTGTATCTCTTTAATATGCCTTACAGTCCAAAAAAGAATGCACTAGGTGGGTAAACAGATTACATATTCTGAATCAGTACTTGCCTTCCAGCCACATGGGACAGATCACATGGGATCCCAGGATATGCTTTCTATGTTACTTCCTCTTAGGAATTTTGACCCCTTTCTGTTGAAAAAAAGCTTTCCTCCCATTTCATTCAGTGAGATGTGGGTTGAAGCCATAGGACAGACATGTCTTAGACATTTGACTCTCTCTTTCTCATTGGTGGTTATGCAGTTGTAAGATATGCAGACAACAGGTTAAGTCCAAAACACTGGTCAAACGGTGAATGTGGAGGAAGGAAGGCAATCTTGTTTTCATTTCATATGTTGCTTTAAGGCCTTCATGTCCTTCACTTCTTGATGAAATAAAACTTCATTTGCATTCTCTCAGCCTGAAACTTTTCTGGTTCCTGCCTAAAAAAAGACTTTAAAATTGATTTTTTTAAAGAATGTTACTGATAATACAGTGCTTTGTATTCATTTTCTGTGGTATATTTGTGGCACTTTTCCAAAAGAATATAAATATCTGGAAATATCTGGAAAAAAATTGCACAAATATAGGTCTATGCTTTTTGTACATCAACATCTTAAGGAAACTCTCAACAATAAAGATTTTTTTTTTCTTTCCAGGACCATACAAAACATATGACCTAAGTTTACATGTCAATAAGATAATGAGTTCTTCACAGACTTCAAGAGCACATAAAAAAATATAGAGAACATATTATGCCAAAAATTAATGTATTTTAGGTTTATAAAAGACATAACAGACTCTAAATAAGACAAAACTACTAACTTTGAATTACCTGGAAGCTGATATATTAGAGTTATTTCTTTTTTTGTGTGGCAAATGGAAGAAAAACATAGTATGAAACAGCCGTATCAAACTTTGAATAAGTCTTTTCATGGTCAAATCTATACATATTGGCCAGATAGGAAACTTGTTCCCAGATCTATGTCATTTGGAAGCACTTAAGACACAATGGGCTTGGTGCATTCTGCATGTTGGAAGCAAAGGATTTATTTTTTAAGAAAAGGAACAAAGAAGTAGACATAGAATCATTGAATCATCTAGGTTGGAAGGGACCTTTAAGATCACCGAGTCCAACCATGAACCTAACAATGTCAAAACCACTACTAAAGCATGTCCCTAAGCACCACATCTACCTGTCTTTTAAATACCTCCAGGGATGGTGATTCCACCACTTCCCTGGGCAGCCTGTTCCAATATTTGACAACCTTTTCAGTGAAGAAATTTTTCCTAATATCCAATTTAAACTTCCCCTGGTGCAACTTAAGGACATTTTCTCTTGTCCTGTTGCTTGTTACTTGAGAGATCAGCCCCCACCTCTCTACAACCTCCTTTCAGGTAGCAACAGAGAGTGATGAGGTCTCTCCTGAGCCTCCTTTTCTCCAGACTAAACAACCCTAGTTCCCTCAGCTACTCCTCATACGACTTGTGCTCTAGACCCCTCACCAGCTTCGTTGCCCTGCTCTGGACTCACTGCACCACCCCAATGCCCTTCTTGTAGTTAGAGGCCCAAAACTGAACACAGTACTTGAGGTGGAGCCTCACCAGTGCCGATTACAGGGGGACAATCACTTCCCTAGTCCTGCTGGCCACTGTTCCTGATACATGCCAGGATGCTGTTGACCTTCTTGGCCACCTGTGCACACTGCTGGCTCATATTCAGCCAGCTATCAATCAATATTCCCAGGTCCTTTTCTGCCAGGCAGCTTTCCAGCCACTTTTCTCCAAGCCTGTAGTGCTGCATGGGGCTGTTGTGCAGGACCCGGCACTTGGCCTTGTTGAAATTCATACCATTGGCCTCGGCCCAGCCTGTCCAGATCCCTCTGTGGAGCCATCCTACCCCCAAGCAGATTGACACTCCTGCCTAACTTGGTGTCATCTGAAAACTTACTGAGGATGTACTTGATCCCCTCGCCCAGGTCATTGATAAAGATGTTAAACAGAACTGGCCGCAATATCAGTCTCTGGCTAACACCACCTGTGACCGGCCACCAACTGGATTTAACTCCATTCACCACCACTATTTGGGCTTGACCTTCTAGCCAGTTTTTGACCCAGTGAAGAGTACACCCATCCAAGCCATGAGCAGCCAGTTTCTCCAGGAGAATGCTGTGGGAAATGGTGTCAAAGGCTTTATTAAAGTCCAGGTGTGACATGAGACAATACAAACAATTCAGATGCAGGCTTACAAGTGCTTTTCAAATCACTTTTAAAAATCAAAAGCTTCAAAACCCACCATCTGCAGGACTGAAACTATCCAATCTTCAAATTTGTCTAAAGACAAAGATATTATATGTCTTTAGCTTAGATGACCTGAGGCACAACTCTGAAGATTAAAATCTGGCATTTGATGTCCTCTTGGAGAGCTAGTATCTCACCTTCTGAGTGAGCTAACAGAGTAAATTGCATATGACTTAACACAGATGAGAAATATAAGATACTTGTATGTGTCCATTTCTATGTCAATGCATATCTCATGGTTCTTTGACTTGTTTAATTGAGAAGTTTTTCTGATTCAGAGCCTGAAAATCTTGTTTTCAGAGTGCTGACAGACATGACCTGACAAGCCGACCTCCTTGTCAAAGTGAGGCATCAGAGCAATATAAGGTTTTGCCTGAAATATGGATAAGCATGGCAATATCCCTCCACCTCCCACAAGTCCAACCTTCATCTTCTTTTAGTCTGCACTCATGTCAAAGCTTTCTTGTGCTTTATATTAATACCACCGTCCCACAAAGGAGACATATTTTTACTTTAAATTGCACAGACCATAAAAGCATTTACGCTACAGCAATTCATCCCAGCCTGAGCTGAGACCAGGGCCCCACTGTGACATGTGCTGTACAAACACATGGTGAGAGACAGTGTGTGTATTACTCTAAAGAAATACAATAAACAAAAGAGAGCAAGGGAGATATGATATTGTCAGCCTATTGTCAGCCCTGTTGTCCTATGGTGAGCAGAGACAGAGGGACTTTCGTGACTTTGCAAGGAAGCCTGATGCTGCACACTGAATATCATTCTTTCTTATTTTTCTCCTGTCTTACTTAATAACTTATGAATGATAAAGGACATGTCCTTATCATACATTTTATACTCTTCTGGATCAGATAAAGCAATGTTCAAATATGTACTTATTGTACAGGTGAAATTTGGAATATATTGCAACTTTGTGGACTCAGGGATAGCCTGAAGATCCAAGATCCAATATCTCATGCTGGTATCCTTTCCTGACCTCCAGCTGCATTTGTGTTGTATATTATCATGAACCTTGAAGGTGGGGGGCTGCTATCTAGAGAGGATCATGGCCATTATGTCACATGTCATGACTACAAAGACATATGGTCATCAGGCTGGGAGCAAACAGAAGCTGCCAGGCCCAGAAATTTGTGCCAGGATCTATCCACATGTCAAGTAATCATTTTAAAGTGTAGGCTTGCACGCCTTGTGAGCCACCAGAGTGTTGGCTCTGATGTTGTTTCTACAAGTGATTCATGTAGATAGGTGATTAAGATATCTTTAAATTTGGCCTCAGGGAAGGTCCTTTACAGCAGTTTGGTTACAGTAAAAAGCAAAAGGCCAAAAGCAAGTCCCTCACTATTGTAGATCTACACTGGGGATTAAATGTGCTGAATACTGTATCTTTATAGCTGAAATACTGCAGCAGCTTTTTCTTAATCTGCGCTTTTCTGTTTTAATACCACATGTCTATAAAATAAAATGCTATTGTAAGCTGCTTGTATTCTATTGTTCTCAAATTTTCAGGCTCCAGTACTGATAGCACCAATGGCATTACAAAATTTGCCTGAGAATAAAAAGGAACTTTGGACATCTGGGTTGGAAAAAAAAGGGGGTTTGGTAAGTGGAAGGGACAGAGGCAATTTGTACCAGAATGAGTGCTAGCAAATCAGAAAAATGGACACTCTACATACTGTTTCATGAGGGGGAAAGGAAAATTGAGCCCAACTTTCCACTTCTCAAACTGAACTGTATAGAGGAAATTGATCTTCCAAAGGAATATGGGATTTCCATTCCTATCACTCTGTTACTCTTAGAAGAGAGCCCACAAGAAACAGATGTACACTAGTCATTCTTCTTGAGAGAAATTATTGAGTCATCTTCTGCTGTTGCACTTCTGAATACCATCTCCTTTGAGGTGGTGTCACATCTCATGTCAATGTTTTGTCCTTTTAAAGTATAGACTGTTTGGCAATGCAATGGTACTCTAATAGTGATCAGTGATTCAGGAATCATATTTTGATATTGCAAGTCTCAGAACAAGGTGTAATATAACATCATGCAATATTATATTAGTATCATATCATATGACACCATATTGGTATAGCTCTTTTCATGTCAGATGATTCCTGCTGATTTTATTTTTTTAACATTTTGCATCCTGACAAAATGTAAAATATGATTGCTGAAGCACTACTATTGGGATTGAGTTGCACTGGTAAGTAGTCCATAGTTTAAAAGAACAAAACATTGGCATGAGAGATGTAACTCCATTCCACATATTGTATGGATGGTATTTCCAGAGCATGGAAGCAGGCACACTCTTGCTCTGTGACATTAATATAAACTGTCTGCTAGTTTCACAGCATTTTATGCTACGGTGAAATTACTTCATTGTAATGTTATTCATCAAAAAAATCAAAAGTGGAGTTCTGGGGAGGGTCAAAAAATTTTCATGTATAGCATGGGATCAAGAACAGCCTCTGAGTATGTAATGAACTGCTGTAACATTAGAAAACCAAATCTCCTTGAGAGAAAACAAGGACGGATGGTAAGAACAGTCTGCCCCTATGTATATACCATTATTAAAATATGTGTGAAAACACACATATACACAAGAGTTTATTTTAGCTTGTCATTGTTATCAGACCAATTATTTGTAGGCCCATATATCATATTTTTATGTCTGTCACGTTAGTTTTAAATAGCTCTAATCCCTTATCCAATTAAAGGTATCACCTCAAAGCAAATCATTTTATTTCCTTTGAGAAAAGATGCAGACCTATTATTTGGTTTAGTAAAGCAACTACTGCCAAACTGACCTTCATTTTATCTCAGATACTTTCATCTTATCATCTTGCTTTTTTATGGCATGCAACTTTCAGATGTGCACCTGGTGTGTTAGATCAAATAAAAGTTTCCACTGGACAAGCATTCCTTTACATTGAAACTTGCAAATCCATTTTTAACTCCCACATGCAAGATCTTAATTGAAGCAGATCAAAAAAAATTCTGGTATTTATTGTGAAATACAAAATGATGTGCAATCCAAGTACATTATTCTTTCTTGGAATGATTTTTGCTTAGAAACATCTCTGTGATACATTGTACCCTATTAAAAGGAGAAGATGTTTTAAAACCAGACATAATATTGTTTGTTTAGCACCTCTTGTTCAGAAGGATCATGTACATTAGACCCAGTCCATTCAGCTGAGCTTTTGCTGTCTTACACTGTCTTTTTATAACATAATATTCACCTAGACTCTCTGTTCACTTTCATTCTAGCAGTCTGCTAAGTGATGTATAATTAGATTTTTTCCTTTGTATCCAGTGCCACAAATGTGCTTTGAAAAGAAAAATCTCTGTGTGAAGTACTGTGAAAGTTCCATGTATGTAACTTCATGGCTTCCTTGGTGGAAGATTCTATTCCTCAGTAATAGTGTAGCCATGAATCAATTGTACTTATAGCAAAGCAATCTAAAGTAGCTGATAACCAACTTAGGATGTAAGGAACTAATCCTGTGTAACAACCGGAGGGCATGGGATTAACCTACACTCTTTTTTTGTGTGTGTTTCATTCTGAAGCAATCTGAAGAAAACAGGTTTGAAGGCCTCAGTACTATGATGGGCTGTGTTACAGATACTATAAAAAAGTCAGGTATCTTAAATCTTTTTTCTGCATAGGGACTAAAGAGAAGACTAAGATACAAAACCCTTCTCTGAAGTGTTTTTCAGCATTCAGGCTTTGTTACACTCCTAGGGCATGTGAATTATTTGCTCTGTGAAATTCAAAAAGAAAAGAAAAATGAGAAAATGCAAATTCATGGCTCTTCCTCCTTTTATAGCTACTTGTGGTGCATTCTGTGGGAAATTCCAGAATGTTGAAAACCAGAATTCTTTCTGCAGCTCTTCTGTTTGATGCAGCCATTCACTGCCTGTGGTGATGAACTCCTTCTAAGTCTACATTAGCTTCAGACTGTTTCTTAAAAAAAATCCTTTATGAAGATAAGGACATGCTTCAAACATAAAGCTGCTGAGAACAGGTTTTCTTTCAGAAATAAGGATTTTTATACGTTAATTAATTTTTTTTTTAAATTTATTAAGTAGTTTTGTCTATATTTGCCAGCTTGCGTTACCAGAATGAGGTCCTTTAAAAAACGTGCTAGACTGTTGGTATAACCAACATTTTCACTGTAAATTATATGGTAACATTAAGCATCCAGTCTTTTCAAAAATTCAAATACTAACATTTTATTCAAGATTGCATGCTTTTATGTGCAAGTGTTGTACCTTTGTCTTTTAAAATTAAAATTCTTAGTTACTCATAATCTTGCTCATAATCTTCAGTTGCAGTTTGTTGTAGCAGATTTCCATTTTGTTATTATGCCAAGGAAGATGTAATTTTTTCCACTGGTTTATTGTTGTATTTACATTATGTTTCTCCTTTTAGTATTTTTGTTTATGTTTTTATTAAATCACAAATTGTGCTAGTTAAATTTGGCCTCAAGTGATGCTTTTTCGTTACTGAGTGATTTAAACTGCATACAAATAAGGTTTGTACATATAGCAATATACTGAATGCATTCACTCAAATGGGTAACATTTGCTAAGGAACCAATTTGAATGACACTGAAAAGAATGAAATCAAGTGCTAAAGTGACACTTCTGAAGGAATAAATGAAAGCTTTTCTCTGCCTTCGATGCCTTTCAGTAACGTTTGGATATTAAACCCAAGCACAGGAAATCATTGCCATTCTTACTGAAAATATTTGGGGAAGTGAAGATTCTCCTTCTCTGCCAACAGAGTTTCTATTTCTTTTATGCAGTTAAGCATAGAAATTCTAGTTTTCTTATTTTGGTTCCATAATTTGGGTGGATGTAAGTGCCTGCTTATCCTTGGCTCTGGTTCCCATCAGGTGTTTCACTGACAGCAATTCATGGGTAGGATCAGGCCTTTTGTTCTTGTGATTTTCAGCTTCTCAGCATATAGTCATTACTTTTGAAAAGAAATCTTACTGTTGTGTTAACCAAAACAGAAACAAAACCAACTTTCCTGCCCCATAACACAGTGACAAATGTATAACCACAACTTTGCTTGCTGCTTTACCTCTTCCAATTGAGTAAAATTGGTATTTCTTTACTCTCTCCACTTACTTTCTTTGAAAATTGTGCATGCACAGATCTAATCTTTCAGTGCAGGTGTGAGTCACAACACTCAGCCTAAGCTGTGAGAAAGCCTGCCCTTTGCTGCCTGTAAAGAGCACCACTTTCTAACCTCATTTGAGAAAGATGCTGCTGGAATTGAGAGCTTGGACTAACTTAATGACTATGTCAGTCCTTTTCTCAAAGTAGATATACTACACCACAGATACCATACCGTATGCAAAATGCTGCTGAAGATTAACAATTGTTCCTTACACTTCATGGTCCTAATATAAAAATATGCATGATGAGCTCAGGGTACACATATGGTTTTACACCTCATCTTGATTCCTACAAAGCAAAAAGTATTGTGCTTCTAGGATTGTTTCAACAACCCTCCTATAAACATTTTACAATACCTAGTAATTCCTGCAAAGCAAAATCTATTGTGCCACTAGCAGTGTTTCAACAATGTTCTTGTATGAAAACTACAGCAAGAGCTGGCCATCTAGTGGAATAACAATTGTTGCATGTGGTGGGCTCAGGCCAAGCAAACACAATGAATGAGCATATGATACTGCAAGTTTTTAAGGCTAATGTGTCAATGCAATGAGAACATATTAGTAATAATGACTTGAGCCTTTTGAAGCAGCAAAGCCTCAAATTCATGGAGGCAGTAGCATACCTGGTAGCATTATTCCACAGAACATCAAGTTTCTTTTTCAGACTGCATTTTTTTTACTCTTGTTTTTCTCTTTATCTCTTGAAATTGAATGGTTTATCATTCCATCCCTATATGCAGTATGGGAACATATTCTCTACACAGCAATTTCTGTGCTCCTTATTGTTTTTGAATTTTCAGTTGGCATTTTTCTTTGAACTCAGACAACCAGTAAATACTTCACTGATTACAGAAAGTGTACTGATTAATTCAGGTGAATTTTAAAAGTTACACTCAACAGTAGCATAACAGTTTATAATGGAAATCTACAGACTTTTGATGTATCTTGGCATGATTTGACTTTCAGGAAAAGGGACAATGATCTGTTTCATGTTAATGAAAGAAAGCTGAAAACTGGAAGGAACATCTGGAACTTGAAAAGATTTGCAATGAACAGAATAAAATAAAAATAGTAATCCTCTTCCCATCCCCAGTATATACCAAAGTGCTGCAGTAAATAAGACATTGTTCTGATTGCTAGTGCAGACTGAAAGAAAACTATTTATACATTATTCTAGCTGAAGAATATAAACTGTGTGTAAAAAGGAGACACAGGACTGTAGTTTCTTTAACTTGCAAGTTAATTGACTCTTCTACTATGAACAATGACATTAGGAAAGGATTCAATGGTCTTTTGGTTCAAGGACTAGAAAATTAAAATATAAATATAATTTAGTCTTATGATTATTAAGTAGCTTCTTTCTTCAGGAAATACAGATAAAGTTGCAAGCAATTCAGTCTAACTGATTAATTGAATACCATTTAAAAACAATCAAGCAACAATATTTTTCATGTTCAGTAGCAAAATTTTGAGGCCACATAAAAGAGACAGGTATTTTCAGTAATGAATTATAACCTTGACCTTATGTAGGAACTCCTTCAAGTGGACGAAATGAGTTCTGGCAGACTACATAGATAAATCCCTATAAAACGTTTTCATGAATTATATTAAACTTTTAGGACATACCTCCCAGCTTCATGAAAGAGAAAACCTGGTCTAATTTTTTACATATTATTTTAAAAATCCTTTTTATATATCTTTTATTGACTTGTGAAATACAGTGGGAAATTAAGCATTAGCACAGTTACTTTGTTTTTACTCACTGCCAGCATCATGACTTTTATTAAAAAATTAAACATTGGCTTTATAATCTGCATCTGAAAAGACAAGTGCCTGTAAAATACCATTTAAAATAGTATTTATATCTCCATTAACTCTGTCTAGTTTCTCTTTCCATAATAAAATTCACCCTTAACTAGCAATAGCAGAGCCCAAACACTAATCTGAAGAAGTTCTTTGGAAAGCCTTTGGAAAGGATCACAGTTTGTTCCAATTACCTCTTCTTGTTTCTTTGGAGCCTAGAATATCATTGGCACATGAAGTTGTGATTTTTGTTTTTATTTCTGTATTCCCTTAAACACAAGAAATTTAAGTACTTGGTTTAGGTTCTGTTATTCCATTCACTTTCTGCTGAGATGTCTCTTTTTACAGCCTGAGCAATAATTCCTACTTCTCCATTGCATTACTCAGTTGTTCATTCTCCATTGAATTATCTGCTATTCATTTGTGTGTTTATCTGTTAGCCATTCTGCATCAAAAAAATCAGTACCTTGTTTGGATTAGGTATACTCTCATCATGACAAGTACCTGAATACTATTCTATCAATACTTGTGTTTTCTTTCTCTGCCCTATCCGTCTTTTCACCACTGATATTCCTTTATGCATTCCTGTATCTTGGTCTATCAGATTTTTTTGAACCAGGTTTGGAAATTAAACCAGTTTCTTTTGACTTTTCCCCCTCACTTCTCAGTTTAAAGCTTTTCTTATCAGCCATAAAAGCCTTGATGTCAGAAGGCAATTTTCCCAGATAGTCAGATGGAATCCAGCCTTTGAAAATGCTCTCTTTTAGCAAATGCATCCCACTAGCTAAGTATTCCCAAACCTGCCTTTAGCACTGATCTTTGAGTCACCTATTGATCATCATTGTGTCATCATATGTCCAATCTCACTCTGTACTGAGTAGAAAAAAATTTAGGGCATTCACTAAAATGGGACATAATTATCTTAAAAGTTATGATATTTCTAAGTTAGAGATGCATTGCAAAATCAAACTGTTATGAAAGTTTAGTACAACTCTGTAAAATGGGAAAACTCATTGCTCGTAAAATTTATTACTAACAAATAAACTGTGAACTCACAAGTTCTGCATCTGAAAAAAAAATCCTTCATATAACGAGAAAGGTGTGTTTTAATCAATCATTTCAACTGATCTTTGCTTTTTATATCTCAGTTCATCTGTACTCTATCATTGCCATTACTGATGGCAACCAAAGGTTGCCTCAAAGCCTTACAGTGGTTATTTTGGAAGACCTGATTATTTTAAATTTTGGTAGGGGGAAAAAAAAGTGAGGTTTGAATCTGTTTCTTGTGTTTTAAAAAGCTCTGGGTTCCTGCTGAAGTCTTTCATGTTGAATCATCTGTTTGGCAGAATGTTTACTCAGGTCATGCCCAAGAAACACAGGAGATGATGGTGAAGCACTGCAGTGACTATATAACCTTTGTCAGTGGAATGTTTTCTAATTATGAAATGATCCCACAACTGAAAAATATATTTTTTTGTTTCAACTAGCAGATCACAAAGCAAAGCACAATATGTAGAAAAATGGGGGGCATGAAACCCATAACAGCTGTCTCCTGAAAGAAAAAGCGGAAGGGTTAGCTAAGTGCCACCAAAAGGCAAAGAGGAGTTGATGGAGCCTTAGCTTGCAATTGGAGAGCTGAAAGCATGGCAGAGTAAAGTGCCCCTGGCATTTCTGGAACACTGAGCCTAAACTAGATTTCTTTAAAATCGAAGGAGATATGTGCTAAGTGTAGGAGTCACTGGACTAGGCCCACAATGCTTGTGCTTAGAAGAATGTCCTTAAAAGTTCATTCTTTTCAGATTTACTGTAGTGTTATTCCACTAATTTCAATAAAGCAATTTTTGATCACCAATCAACTTTAACCACTTTATGTTAATATAGGTTTGACTAGCTAGCTTTCAGGATCTCTCTGTTTCTACAAAGGACTATTTGCTTTCCTTAGGCATCCTTTCAAATCTAATTCATATCTGACAAATGAGACAAGAAATCGATATTATGTATTATATACTGTATAATGACCTGGAAAGTTCTTAAAATAGCTGTGCTTGATTCAGAATAGGGATTCAGTATTTGGTATACAATTATTTAGCACTGTTACACTTGGCCAAGTTCCATTGAAAACATGGTTCTGTAAAACAGAAGCAGACCAAATGGGATACATCTGTACACTCATGTTATTTTTAAGTTGCCTCATGTAATACACAGTCATATAAAAATCTGGTTTTATTTTGACCTTTCCTACCATATTTAGGAAAACATGAATGGAGTAATATTGAAAGATGAGATTGTTTAACTCCTACAAATATAAAGATTGTACACTGTGCATCTACCATGTGCTGCACACATTCCCACATCTTAAGGAAATCCCTTAAGGAGTTTGTAGTGTCAAGACAGCAGTTTTGAGTTTCTCAGGTTGCCATAGGCTTTCTTACCTCTGCTTTGGCATGCGGATGAGTGGCTGTTTATGGCATCTCTTACTGAGCCCAAAGAGTTTGTGAACAGTTTTCTGTGCCTTGAGGAAGAGTTGCTTCATGCTGTTTTCTAGTTGGTCATAGCGACGTTGAAAATTAGAATCCATTGTCCACAAATGCATTACTGTAGATGTGTTCAGGAAATAATTCATGGGCAGCCTTTTCATAAATATTTTGAATTCATCTGAAAAAAAAATAGTCTTAATTATGTAGTTATGGCTATTGTTGTAGCAAAAATTAACTTCTAATTCTATTTTTCTTGAACTTCTAATTTTTTTAAACTTGAACTTTTGCAATTTTAGTATTGAGCAAGTTCAAAGTAGAAAGGTAACCACATTTTTAGTGGTAATATAACCAGCAAAAGATAATTTTATATAATTTTTAAATTTATATTAAAA
Source organism: Burhinus oedicnemus (assembly GCA_008921705.1). Classification (NCBI taxonomy): domain Eukaryota; kingdom Metazoa; phylum Chordata; class Aves; order Charadriiformes; family Burhinidae; genus Burhinus; species Burhinus oedicnemus. Next base: position 469,968 of record VFFE01007701.1, read on the forward strand.
CAAATACAAGCACTGTCATTTTTCTCGACCTGGATAATACAAAGATTAACTAACAATCAGAGTTTCTTACCTTCAAATCTAGGATCTGAAAGTAAATACACATTTAAAGATAAATGTATATTGACTCATTTGGAGAAGATAGAAAACTGTCTTAAAAGGAGTATATTCCAACACTTAGGAAATGCAAGTAAATGTGATTTTACAGGCCAGGTCTCTTTTAAACATGTTATTTCACCTGAGACAAGCCATTAAGGATCAGACTTTTGAAAGTATTTAGAACTGAAATTGACCTTTTCAAAGCACTTTACGGTATTTTGACACTTAAAAACATGTCTCCCATGACTTCTTTCTGAGTCATGTCCCCATCTCTGAAGCGGTAAAAAGGAGTTCTTAAATCATGGTATCACTGTTACTGTGAACAGCCTATGCTTTGTGATTTGTTCTGGTAGCTCAGTCCATATAAGATACATAGACTGAATCTTATTAACCGAATTTTATTAATCAGTGAGCCTCTTTGCATAAGTAGGATAATTTACAAGTTGATTTATAAATTTTGAACCTAAATAAACTTCCACTTAAAAGGGCTCTAATTACTGGGGAAAAAATGAGAAAATTACTAGCACACTTGAATGCACGTTTATTCTTTTTCTTTCTTGTTTCCATACATCAGTACATTTTCCTGTCTGCCCTCCTGCCTGCTGCTGTCCTCCCACCCTTCACAATCCTTTTTTTTTTTTCAGCTTGTTCCTGCAGTGAATTCACTTATCCTACAGTTTGGCTCTCACCCTGCCAGATGCTCCTTTCGGGTAGTCTACACTTCAACAGACTATGTGAATGCAATGATCCAACTGACTGAAGTAGCCTCCTGCTTAAAACTAGAGTTAATCATAATATTTAACATTGCTATAACTTTAAGTTGCTTGTGGGAGAGGGTTGATTGGTGAAAATGTCTGCTCACATGAAAGGATACTCCATTAGCATCATTGTTCGTAAGTCTCTTGGTTTTAGCTTTAGCTTTAGTTCAGCTTTTTTACAACATTTTATCACAAAGAAGGCAAAAATATTTTCTTTTTTATGAGTGGAGAAGAAAGATCTTTTCTAAATGAGCTAGAGTGACCCTTATCCAGATCCTATGAGACACGGGAACATGATGAAATAGAATTGCCCTATTTTGGCCTAGTATTTTGTGTGATGGATGAAGATTCACCAGAAGACAAAAGGCATTGAAAGGTCTTCTGGAAGGTAAAAAATGAAAGACAAGGGTCAAACGTGGTGATTTTATATTTAACAAAGTGGTTTTAATAATTCACCTGGGAGGTCCTTGGCAATGTGTTATTCATTTTCTCCTCGTGCCTTCCTCTTTGGTTATTAGCTGTCCACTTGTCCACTATTCTCCCATTGAGGACGGCACCGCTGCCCCTCTGCTGTCCCTGGGTACAAGTTAATGGACTGAAGAAAGAAACCGTTTCTTTGTTTTAAGTACTCAGACCCTCTTATCCTTTGCTTTTTCGCTTCCCTAATTTTGTGTTAGGAGTTGGTTCTTACCATCTGTACAAAAAGAGTAAATATCTGTTCCTGGGTTTGTAGTTTCATAATTGGAATTAATAGGAGTATTAAATAAATTCTACGTTACCAGATAAGATCTCTGTGAGTCTTAGTGTAGTTCTGGGAAAACCAGTTCCCCGTTTTCCCCTTACCAAGTGACAATTTTGCCTTTGTCTCCTCACACTACACTTCCCAGTCCTCACTAGTAAAAAAAAAAAAAAAATAAAGAAATGAATAGGAAATAAGGTTAACTAACTGAAATGTAACAAAGTATGTCCTTTGTCAAAGCACACACCTGCAGTTTGTATAAATCAGCCAAGCCCTACTGACTTCAGAGGAGTGTACTTATACACCTAGGGAGGATCAGATCCAAACTCCTACCTGTTTTAATTGCTAACTTCTCATTTCCCTTCTGTTCTTCTGAGACAGTAGTGTATCTACTTAAACTCAGTTTCATGAAGCCAAAAATAAACCCAAATCCCTGAGGAGAGAATATACTCACATGATGCCTTTTCAGTTTTCATATTGCTGTAATAACTTGTTTAAGGAACATTGTAAATTTGCTGTCCTTTGCACAATGCCAATAAGCTCTACAGCTAACAACTAATCGGATGCAGTGTTTAGAAGTGATAAGGAGGGTTTACATTCCTTAACTTGCAATGCAAAAGCATTTCCAATAGGAAAATGCTTCTTTTTCTCCCTGTAATAAGCATCATCTTTGACTATCCCTGTGCCCTGTATCGTCATGTTAACGAGCACCCTAGCACAGGTAAAAGACAGAGATAAAATGAGCATGACTGTAGTCTTCTGCAAAAAGAGAAGAAAAGATAATGTGCTCATATCTTAAACAGACATATTTCATGATCTGTGAAACTACAACATGAACTCCTATCACTGAGAGATGATTAAACTATTACACTCTAATCAACACATTGTACCAGCCATTCCTGAGGATTAACAGCCAGTATTACAGTGCTGGGGGCCATAAAAATTGATGCTTTTAAAACATGATACTTGATACCATATATGTTATGATTTCAGCACTTCCTCACTTATTTTCACATGCAATACCATTTTTTCGTATTCTTAACTAATTGCAAATAATGGGGGGAAATGTAAAACATATGCAGTGGTTGATCAAACAAGTTCATTTAACTTTCATTTTATGGCTGGTCACATCTGTTTTTCACTTCCCCCTTTCTGCAAGGTAAATCTTCCATGCATTAATGGTGTCTAGAGATTGAAATGGCATACCATATTTCAGTGGCAAAGAATAAATGAAAAATATCACAATACGAGCAAATATTATTGCTGAAATCAGATGAATACCATATTTAGGCTGTAAGCAATACATAGAGCTACTTAGCTTGCAACTTGGATTCTCAATGTCATTCAGTATCAGAGAGGACTCAATGCTGAATACAATGATTAACGTTCTGCATACAGAACTAGCAAAGACCAGCAACATGCAGTAAGCCTCATCAAAGGATTTGACAGTGCTCTGCTACAAGAAAAAAAGGTGCCTGCTCTGTGTTGAAAGAGGACAGGATCCCTGATTTCTCTGCTACAAATATTTTGCAAATCCCTGATATTTTGAATTACAAGATCTGTACAAGATTATCACAACTACAAGACCACGGAACATTTCTGTTTTCATTTCAGCTGATGCTGAGTGTTTTTTGGAAATTTTCCAAGCTATCAAAATGTCTTATGTTAGCTTGTTTCCTAAGATCCCTTTTGGAGGATCTTTGGAAGCATCTTGGAAGTCAATAGATTTATACCAGCTTGGGAATTCAGAACACCAGGTTAACAATGGTAACACAAGCTAACATCTGCCTGTGCAGTCTAATGCTGGCAATATTAACATGCCACATAATATCACTGCACTTTCTTATCCTATTCTCTTTAGATTAAACAGAGCAAGTCTATGAATCAGATTTCAAATTGTCACTCCTAAAATTTGCTTTTAAATTATATAACTACTATTTCCGTGATAAATGTAACAGATTATTTCTAGTCTACGGGTATTAGAATCAGAGCAATTTCCTCCTCACAACCCAAGACACACACTGTGTAAAGGCAGAGGACAATCTCAGCTTCTTCAGTCAGGATAACATGAGGATAAAGTAATACTCTTTTAAGCCATAACTTGTGCCTAGGGAGGTCTCAGTAATGTACTTTATGGAAGATCAAAATTCCTGAGTGCCCTGGTAAATAGGTAAATTCATATTTGACATGGATTTCTAACAAAGAAAAGAAATGCACATAGTTGGGGTTTTTTTAATTTTTTTTGCTGGCTCTGTATTATGGCTGAAATGAAAGACAGCCTATGTGTACATGTGAAGAAATTGAGGCAACAGTCTACATGTAGTTTAGGAGAATGTAAAGCAAAACACAGTTTGAAAATAACCTGCATTTGGTGATATGTTAAGAAAGAAATTGTTTCACAACAAAGTAAATTTAAAAGAAATTACAGCCTTCTTCTCTCAGTCTCTAGGAATGATTGTTTCTGAGAAGCCGGTGTTCCATCAAGTTTTATTCTGTCTATATTCTATATAGCCTATGTATTGTCTAAAATTAGTAAGAATTTTGACTGTAGGAGTTTTTCCACTTAACGAAGCTTAGTAGAAGTATGTCTGTAGGAGAAAACCCCTTTTTACATCATTTTATGTCAAAATCTACCATTAGACAACAATTGAAATGGGCCGTTTTGTCACTTCTCTAAATGATGCTCTAATTAAACATTTTTCTCCCTTTTTATCTAAGAATAACAACAAAAAATCTTTGACAAACTTTGTAGTAAATAAAATTGTATATGTTCCTTAGTTTGATTGACAGCATTTGTGACATGAGCATTGTCTGTAAAATCTATGCATGTCATTTGTACATATGTCCTCTTTTTCTATCAAGCTCCTTAATTTGCTCTAAAGGCTTTAAAATTCTGCCATCACAGTCTAGAAATGTATAATACCTCATGTAAAAACTGTTCTGCATTGGCTGTAACAAAATGTTACAGTGGGCTTAAGGCAAATTGACAAAAATTGACTTAACAAGTAAAGGTGTGATATTATATGTCTGAACAAAAAATTATGTAGTCTGACATGCTAGTCCAAATGAGAGTGTTTCATACAATTTCAAAATTAGCTGAAGTGAATTCATGTTCTACATTGCATTTAATCTTTTCTCATTCTTATAATGAGAATTACTTGCAAATGACCACTACTCTTTATAGACCACTACTACTTTGGGAAGCCATCTCCCTTCTTAAACCATAATGATAGGATGAGATGTTAATTCAGGCTTGATGTGACCTTGGGCGGTCTCTAGTTCAACCTCTTGTTCCAAGTAGGTCATCTCTGATGTTAGACCAGGTTGCTCATAGTTTGGTCCAGTTGGGTCTTGCAAACTGCTGTGGATGGAGAGAGCAAAACCTCTCTGGATAACCAAGACTCAACTGCCCTCATGGAGAAAAAGTTTCTCTGTATCTCCAGTCTGAACCTCTCTTGTTTCAGTTTATGCCTGTTGTCTCTCACCATATAGAGCCTGGATCTGTCTTCTTGAACCCCTCCCTGCAGACAAGGTGGCTGCTTTAAGTCCCCTGAAGCCTCCATGCCCGAGGCTGACCAAGCCCTCCTCCCATGGCCTCTCCTCCCAGAGTGGGTGCTCCAGCCCTAACAGCTCTGGGGACATCACTGACCACGCTCCAGTTTGCCAATGCCTTTCCTATACTCTGGAGCCCAAAACTGGATGCAGTATCTGAATGTAGATTAACAAGTACTGAGGCTAATCCCCTCCTTGACCTCCTGGTCATGCCCCTGTTCATATCATCCAGGATGCTGCTGCCCTTGGTGCTGTCAGGCCACTACATGCTCCCCTCCGCTTGCTGCCAACAGGCTCCAGGAACTTTCCTGCAGAGCTGCTTCTGGCCAGGCAGGTCCAGCCTGGATCGCTGCTGGGGCTTTGCCTGCCCAGGGCAGGGCTTTTGCCCTTGTTGAACTTCATCAGGTCACTGTTGTCCCTGTCTACCAGCCTGTCCAGGTCCCTCTGGATGGCAGCCCTGTTCTTATCACCTGATTCCCATCCCCCTCCCTCAAATTGGTATCATCTGCAAACTTGATGAGAGTGCACTTCATTGCCTCCTCCAGGTCATTGCTGAAGAAGGTAAGCAGAGCAAGTCCTGGAATAGATCCTTGCTGTATGCCACTTGACACTGGTCTTCAGGTAGGATATGTGACCCACTAACCCTACACTCTGTCTCCCACAACATTCTAGTATCTAAGTTAAGATACAGTGGTCTGGATGGAAGGACAAATGGCTGTCTAAAAATCTAGTTGCATGGCCAGATTCCATGTCTAGAGTCTTGCTAAAACTGAGGTAAATGATGTCCATTGCTGATCCTTTTTATCATAGAGAGAATGAGGCGGGTCAGACATGATTTACCGAGTCACCACCTTCTCCCTCATGTCCCTTGTGCTAGCTTAACCTTGGCTGGCTGCCAGATGCTCACTCAGCTGCTCTCTCACTCACCCTCCTCAACAGGACAGGGTGAGAAAATAAGATGAACAATCTCATGGGTTAAGATAAGGACAGGGAGATCACTTACTAATTACCAACATGGGCAAAACTGACTCAACTTGGGAAAGATTAATTTATTGCCAATTAAAAATAGACAAAACTAAAAACACCTTCCTCCAGCCCTTCCTTCTTTCAAGGCTCAACTTCACTCCTTATATTCCCAACTCTTATACATCCTCAACCCCATGAACAGTGCAGGGGAATGCAGAATGTGGATTGTTCATCAGACTTCATCTCTGCCACTCCTTCCTCCTCATGCTGTTCCTCTACTCCAGTGTGGGGTCCCTCCCACAGGACACAGTCCTTTATGAACTGCTCCAGCACAGGTCCTTTCCAAAGGATGCAGTCCTCCAAGAACACACTGCTCCAGCATGGGTCTCCCACAGGCCACAGGTCTTGCCAGAAAACCTGCTCCTGCATAGGCTCCTTTCCATGGGCTGCAGCTTCCTTCAGTGCATCTCCACTTGCTGTGTAGTGTGGTCCTCTGTGGCTTGCAGGGTGGATATCTGCAGCACTGTGGTACTCCATGGGCTGCAGGGGGACAATATGCTTCACCATGGTCTTCTAACTACAGGTGAATCCCTGGTCTGGCACCTGGAACATCTCCTCCCTCTCCTTCTTCACCAATCTTAGTATCTATAGGGATGTTTCTCTCACATTTTCTCCTCTCTCTCACAGCTGCTATGCAGGTTTTTTTTTACACTTTCTTAAATATACTATCACAGAGATGCCACCAGTGTCACTGATAGGCTCAGTTTTGGGCAACAGTCAGTCCATTTTGGAGCTGGCTGGCACTGGCACTGTCTGACACGGGGGCAGCGCCTCGTATCTTCTCGAAACAGGTCACCCCTGCAGCACCCTGACTACCAAAACTTTGCCACATAAACCCAATACATCTCCAGAAATGTGGTCCATGAGGAAATCCATGATTTTCCCAGGGACTAAAGTGAAGCTGATCAATCAGTAGCTCCCTGGATCATCCTTTCAGACTTTTTTGATTGACATAATATTTGTTTTTCTCCAGTCATTAGGGATCTTCCCCAGTCTCCACGATCTTTCATAACTAACATAGAGAGAGGCCTTACAGGGATATCATCCAGCTCACTCAAAACCCACAGATACAGTCTGTTGAATCCCCTGGACTATCACGGGTCAAGTTCTCTCAAATAACCCTTAATTCCACCATTACTCACTGCTGTTATCTCCTGTCCCCCTTGAATCCCCTTACTAAGCTCAAGGACCTGGGATATTTGCTGGTGAAGACTGAGGGCAAAGGCGGCATTGAGTACGTCTGCCTTATCTGCTTATGCTGAACCAAATCACTAGATGACTCAACCTATTCAGCAGCAGGCTCACATTTCCTTGTTCAATCTTTTACCTCTAAGACAACTATAGAAGGTTTTCTTGTTGGTCTTTGCTTGCAAGCATTGGTTCTAGGTTTTCCTATCACCATCTTTAAATGTCTGGGCAATGTTTCTGAAACTTTCCTTGGTAACCTGTTCCTGTTTGCACCTCCTGTATGTTGCCTTTTTGCTTGAGAACTCTGTCATGTGTTCCCCGTTAGCAAAGCTGGTTCCCCAGTATATAGTATCTTGCTAATTGTCAGGATGGACAGTTCTTATGCTTGGAGGATGCTGTCCTTAAAACCTGGCCAGCTTTCCGAACTCCTTTGTCTTCAGAGCTGCCTCAGAGGGAATATGACCTACCAGTTCTCAGAATTAGGTGAAGACCGCTTTTGTGAAGCCCAGGTCTACATTCTGCTGCTGTCCTTACTCACTCCTTTCCAGATCCTGAACACCACTGTTTCATATCCTCTACAGCCAAGGTTGCCATTGATTATCCCATCCTCAAAGAGCACATCCTTCTTAGGGAATAGCCAGTCCAGCTCTGTGTGACTCCTGTTGACCCATCCAGTATCTGTATCAAGATGTTATTCCTGACACCCTCCAAAAACCTCCTTGACTGCTTATGTCCCATAGTGTTGTCTTTTCAGCAGATGTCAGGGAGCTTAAGTTCCCCATGAGAAGAAGGGTCTGTGATCCAGACATATCCATGTGTTGCTTAAGGAAGGCTTCATCCACTTCTCACGTTGACCGGGTAGACCATAGCACACTCCCAACACAATGTCACCCTTACTAGCCTCTAATCTGACCCTGACCCACAAGCTCTCATCCCTGTTGTCCATCCCATAGCAGTGTGCTATACATCCAAGCTACTCCTTAACATAGAGGGCAACTACCCTCCTTAACATCCCTGCCTGTCTTTCCTGATGAATTTGTATTGCAGTCAGGCAAGCTGTCCCACCCTGTCTCTGCTGTCGTAACAATATTGTACCTCTGTGACCTCATGTAGAGTTCTGGTTCATTCTGCTTATTTCACAGGTTGAGTGCATTTGAGTAGGCATACTCGAGGTGGATTTCCATTTGCCCTGTTTTATCATTACTCTTGTTACTGTCACCCTGCACTATGTATTCCTAAGAAAGATTTTCCCTTTACTTCGGAACAAGAACACACCGCATGGGCCTGAGCCATGTAGTCACTCCTCACACATGCCAGCTCTCCTCTGGCAGTATTGTTGGTGCTCACATGGGTGAGCAGCAAGGGATAATAGTCTAAGATGAGCCAAATGAGTCTCTCCTCAACTTCACAGATCAAAGTCCCCAGAAAACTTCCCCAGGAAGTAGGTCAGGTTCGCAGAGCAGGACCTCCATCTTCAGATGCCGTTACCCACTGCTTTTTGCTTGCATGTATGTCAGGCTTGGCCAGCTCTGATAGCTCCCTGGGACACTGAACCTATTGTGCAGTCACAGATCTATAGGTGAAAAGGAGCTGTATTCCTAGTGCCAGAAGTCACAATCCTCCTGTTCCCACCTTGACAGTTTGCATTTGCCACTTGATGGAGTACAGACCTCGTGTGCAGCTGAAGGTTCAGATGCTTGGCTCTGCAGGGCCTCTGTGAAGATCCTATCTCTTTTTTTCACCGTCCCCAGTGTTTTGCAGAGGGAATACTATTCTCTCTCTGAGGAGTGATTCATGAGATGATGTTACAAAGGCAGGTGCCTGTAATAATGCCTTTCACAATTCCTGCCTATCAGAGGAAAAACTACTTAAGGAACTTGAAAATTTACATTAAACAAGAAATTCCAGCTGCAGTTTTAGTTCAGTTGGGGTATGTTTTTTTTCAAAATAACCTGTCTCCTTGTCTATGCTAATCATTTGTTTATACCTGGTTTTAATATGACTCCAGCCTTCCTTTGGCACAATTCATTCTAATGGCAAAACAAAATAAACAGATAGTATTGCATAAGGAAAATGAGCAACAATCAGAGCCAACAGGAAATATTCAGACCAAAAGCTTTCATTTAAAAACACTAAGGAAATATCTCTAGTGACTCCAGCAATCTGTTTGCCTACAGAAAAGACGACACACAGCAGCAAAGCAAGCCATCCAACCCTGCTCTGACAATTTGCTTAACTTCTGTGCTCATTTCAGTGTTGCTGTTATCTGCTGATGCTGTAAATAAGCCTACTGTTTTATTTCTGTTATAGGTTAGAAGCTGGAATGAAGACTACCAACTAATTTCAGGCAAAAGCTAAGGAAAGCTGATAAAGCTATTCATTTTGCAACAAAGAAGGCTCTTATGCAGAACAGTGCAGAGCATAAAAAATCCATTTTATGAAAGGATTTTTAGCATTCCAAAATTAGAATGCAACCTAAATCTTGAAATTCTCTAAAGTTCTCCAAATGCTTCTAATTTCTCTGAAATCTTCTGAAAGGAACATTGCAAGGTTTTCTTGTTTTACTTTGCCGTTAATCAGTCAAACTACTTCACCTTGAGAGAACAGAAATTTTACATTTTTATGTCAACCTTTAATTTTGTATTATAACATAAAAGCTAGAAAGTAAGAAATAACAAAATGAATAATCATTTCAAAATGAAGGTCAAAGCACTTTACTATATTCCATTAAAAAGCATAATTTTGCAATTATTGAAAGATTATTCCTGTTTTTTCTCAATACCGCTGCCTCAGTATTTGGTAATACATATAAATCTTTACCTCGCTACACTTCAATTATCTTTTCTGTTTAGACTGCAAGCTCTTCAGAGAAGAGCCTGTCTCTTATTTCATCTTTATAGGGCAGTTAGCACAATAGATGTCAAATTTAATTGTTGCCATGTATTACAAATAGTAATAAATTTGCTTATGGCTCCAGGCAACTGCATCCTCCTTGGTAGCTGCAATTAGTGTGAGGACCAAGAGTTCTGGTAGGAAAGATCTCATAGTCCCCAACAGTTTATCACACTTTTTACATAACTGTACTGTATGTGAAAAAGCTTCTACTCTAACAATGTGACCGTGGTGTTATCATTCCTTTCCCATAACAATGCTTTTAATTGTAATCAGGGCAATAAATATGACAGCAAGTCAAATACCAGTGTCAGCTGTAAATTGAAACCTCAAACCACAAAGCTTGTAGTCTGAGAGAACAAAAAGCACTAGGACTTACATTTCAAATGGTTAGATTCGACTGCTGTTCAATAAAGTGCTGCCTCAATGTTGTGTAGGTATTATTAAAGAGATTTTTAAAAGATGTATGTTTTTAAAATATCCCACCATGATTCAAACGCCTGGAAAAAAACAAAGTACTAAAAAGACCATATATTTGTTTTTATGTTGCAATGAATTTTAGTTGTTCATAATGCATTAGTCAATTTGTCAAAGAAGTAGCAGCTGTGTTCCAAGAAATATATGTTTGAAAATAATCCAATCCAAGAAAGCATAAGACTGCAGCTTGAAACAACCTTATTTCTTCACAGAAAAGATAGTAAAGCTGAATTTTCTTCTCCTTCTCTCTGCCCCGCCCCCATCTAGGCTAAATCATTTATCTCTCCCTATAATTAAAACATTTGTTTCTCCAAAGAAAATTAACTCTCCTTTAAACTTTCTGAAGGACAAAGAGAAGGAAGGAAATGTATATGCTTGGGAAGATATGGAATGCATATGAAGGACCAGTGAAACCCAACACTATATTCGACAGGCTATTTGAACTGGTACAATCTATCTGCTTTGTAAGCGTCAGGGGAAGCAAATTTTTATGATTCTTGCAGTGGGGTAGGTTTGTGGGTTTTCTTCTGTTGGCTTTCTTTTTTGAAGTGAGGAATGCTGCAGGGATAGCTCCTCTAAGGATGAAAGAACAAGGCTAATTATCAGTGCAGGTGAAAGTGGAATTGGTGGGGAACAGGTTGTTCATTAATATATATTTTCTGAGGAACCTTACACAAATGTTACAATACAACTGATTTTACATATATGTTACATATGTTTATATATATAGGCATGTATATATTTGTACGTTATATACATATAGTTAACGCAAGTAATGTCAAGCTGTTATAGCAACAGGAAACCACAGATACTCCCTTCACAAGCCTTGGGATTCTCTTGGTGCCCAGATAAAGAGCAAAAAATTGCAGAGTCAAAATTGGTAGTAAAGATAGAATATCATCCTGCAAATCATGGATTAATTCTGAAGTTTTACTAGCTGGGGGATAATAACATTCCCTAGACTCTGCTGCAAGCTGAATGGACTCACATTTCTAATAACCAAGAAGTGACTTGTTTCTTATTCTCAATCTAAATATGACCTTGACAGCAAGTTCAGTTTTCAGAAACCAAAAAGCCAGACTCCAACAGCTGGCTCTGTAAATCCCAACATTTGAAGGACATTCCCTTCATCCTGTCAGTTTTGCTTTCGGGTGTGATTTTGGTTCATTACTCTTTTAAAATGTTCATATCACTACCCTTCAAATGGATGTCCCTTGGAATTAATTTTAAGCATTTTTGCAAGAAAAATTTCTCAAAAATTTCTTTATGAGTTATTTTGAATTTTTTTGTAAACACTTTGATCATTTCAATATGGTTTACAAGTATTCCTGCAGCATGGATGTTCCAATTTCTGTCTAGTGTTAGCTATTATCATCTTTCTATAGCACTATAAATGCACATAATGCATAGGACATAATTCTTATGCGTAGATTTAGAAATAACTTCTGTCATCCCCCAAGTTACCTTACTTGTTCTTGGTCATGCTGGAAACTCCTGCAGTTTGGAAGCTGGGTAAGGTAAATAAACATGTAATGTATCACAGAAGGATAGTTAGGGAAGAAAAGAGTGAAACTGAAGTGTTCTTGGAAAACATACTGAAGTAAATAACCAGTGTTAAGATGTTACAAGAGAAGATTTAAGAAGCTATGAATCCGAACAGACAACACTGCCCTAGAAGAAAATAAAGGCCAGAGAGTGACATCCTTCTTAATAAAGAAAGCCCAAAGCTGCCAAGGCAGATGGGAAGTCCACCAAGAATGAGGTTTTTTATCACTAGCTTTCAAGGGAATTACATTATGTCCTGTACATGGTGGGCATAAGTAGACATATTAGATCAAGCCTTCTGCTTGTTTAAAGTGTCTGACAATATAATGCCATGTAAAACTTTAATAAGTTGATTTCCCGGGTGCTGCTTTAGGAGGAGTCATATAATGCTTTTAGTTTTGGAACAGGGGCCTGTTGACGGGACCTGATAGTCTGTACCTTCATTTTTAGAGTAGCAGATGAACAATTTAGACATTGACTCTCTGAAGAAATTATGCAAATCCCACCTGTTCATTTTATTGAAACAGTGACACCTCCATAGAGGTGGGAGAGGTGGGGAGGGGAGTATTGGTCACAGTAGGGATGACGGTGTATCTGCTCATGCTATTGATTAAACATCCTGACAACCACACAGGGAAGTTAATTACTGGGGGGCAAATTAACACCCTTGCAAGATAATAGAGAAAACAACAATTATACTAAGAACTCAGGGGGCTGTTTTCTTGGCCTTGCACCTGAAGCTGTAAGCAACATTTTAAAGAAAACTGCTGCTCTATTGCTCAGGGGCAAATAATTTGAACCATATTGATTGAAGTGTTTAATCTCAGTGATTAAAAAGCACCTTCAACTGCCAGTGAGTCCGTTCAGACTTTTCACAAGGAGTCTTTCAATTAAGATTTCAAATAAGACTCACTTTGCATCGCAATCGGTCTTTTCTGGTCAACAGAGAGACAGACTGTGTTACCTGAATGACCTGTGCAATCATGTCTTGTGTGTACTGTGTACAATGAGGTTGCAAGGGCCCTTTGATGGCTATGTTCTCTCATCCTTCTGAATAAATGAAAGCAAAGCTTATTAGAGAGCAAGGTTAAATTTCATGATTTTATAAATTGAAGAAACCCTCCAGTATTCAGTTTTAGTTCCAGATTTCATTTTTAAGTTTATGTTACATGGATTTGAATTGAAACACAATAACTGGAAAAGCAGTAATATGTCACTGGGCTGTGGTAAAAGAGAACTTTTAGTGGAAAGTCTTCACTGCAAATGACAGTATGGAACTAAATTTACGGTCTGTCTGTGATGCCAAATCAAACCAAGTCATCTTGCAATATTATTTAAGACTTGGAATCTCAACAGAGAGTCTGAAAGTCAGTTTGGGCACTTCTCTTTCATTATAATGGCAATAAGTTTCTTCATATCAGAGTGGACTTATATATCTATGTTTAAACTGACATTTCCAAATTAAACCTGCAGTTAACCAGTTACCTTCTGCCCTTTTACACACTTTCAGTAATTTGGAACAGGTGTAAATGAGACATTTGGTACATTAACTATATTTTAAAATGTCTATCTTAGAATGCATTTTCTTTTTTTTTTTTCCTTTTCTCCTGTACTAGAAGGATCATAGGGAACCTACAAACATCAAGATAATTTTTACTTAGTGATTAAAAGGCAGTCTGAAAATTTTTAAAACAACATCACTGTAGTTTACACAAGGTTACTGAGGGCATTGTTTAGATCTTCAGGTTGTCATTACTGGTGGTAATAAGGGAGAAGGTTAGAACCCAGGTTGATGTCTACGCAATGTAGTCAATCTGTAGGCTTGGCAGCTGGGAAAAATTACCTTTTTACTTGTCAGCTAGGTGACTTTGATTTGAAGATAATGAGAGGCAATAAAAAGGAATCCTATGGTGCCCACTTTTGCTAAATCAGTTTTTAGAAATAATTTGTGCCAGAAGAATAGCAAAAATCTGTGACTTACTGGGATGGCAAAAAAGTTGTATTAGATTTTTCTGACTAAATAGAAGGATTGTTAAGGTTAAACGTCACAGATGAAACGCAGACTTGCTGTAGTTTTGCTGGAGTCATCTGTTAGAAAGAACCTGACACACTATAATCATAGAAATATTTTAAAATGCTTGTCTGATGGAGAGGAGGAGAAAGAACAAAACACATGTGGGACACCGGTTGCATTCCTTAGTGCACTGCTGGGAGATATTAATATAATTTGTAACTAAGGTGATTCCAGAGCTTCAGCTGACAGTGGTGTATGACATGATGAAAAAGCTAGTAATTATCTGATGATGCACATTTGATCCTGAAGATTTGGATTTCTCATTGGCTCTCATCATAATGCATTCTGTCAACCAGATGTCTAAGATTTCTGTCTTCAGCACTGGACAATATATTTAAATGTATTTACATTATTTAATTTATTTTTATTTTAACTTTAAATCTATTTAAATCTAAGTTAAAGTTACATTTCGTTTATCTCACTAGCTTACTGTCTGCTTTACTTAAACATAATATATTTTTTAGCAAATTAAATGTTTGATTACTCTGGCTACATCTGCTATTTTTTAATTGTTACTCAAACTGACTGAAAAAAAAACAACTCAACAGACATATTACTATGTGCTCAGCATCTAAGAGTATCTACATGCAAGAATAATGACTGTAAAATTTTCTTTCCTGGGAAATACTAAAAGATTTCTGCAGACATTGAGATCAAATATGATCACTTGCTATGTCCGTATGTATTGACTGACCGTGTGACTGTCATATCCAGTCTCTGACTTTGGAACTATCTTGAAATTCCTCCTTTACAGCTTTTTTACAGCCTCAGTAATCACAAAGGCAATGCTTCGCATCTGTAGCAAATTCATAAGACTATCAGAGGGTGTTAAGAATTCTCCCCTGAGCATCTGCACTTCCACATCAGTGCAACTTGTAATTTCCAGTCTTGATTTTACTGTATTTTACCATGGTTTGCAGCCTGGGTATTGGAAACCACTTTCACTGTGAGAACAGGGATCTTCATCCTTCACAAGAAACAGTAGAACAGTTTTGAAGCCTAGAGTCAGCACACAGTGCTATTTTATAAAGACGTAGCATGACCACAAATGTTTAGTCAATCCTTTGACGTCATGACTCGGATAACTCAGATCTCTATACAGCAAGACCACCACCAATCCCAAAATGCAAAGTGTGAATTGAAACATATTCTGTCTTTTAGTAGTATTCAATAGTAAAACTATTGGTCAAGTTTGCATATGAGTTTCAGTTGATTAAGGTCTAGATTAACTTCAAGAGTGAGAGAACACTAATTCTTCACTTTTTCCAAGACCAGCTTTGGGCTTCTGTACTTGATTTTTATAAAACAGATTTGCAGATCTGGGAAGTAAATGTGCTTAGTGGAAAGAGCCTTTCTTGTTTCAAAGTTGGCATTTTACAATATGCTCATCTTTCATATGGGAAAATATGAACTGAAGGAGAAGGGAGACATTTCTGAAAATGTATAATCAAAATATGGTGGTTTTCCACTACTATGACGAATTGAAGATGCAGATATAAATTCATGACACTGTTAAATGGATAATTCTCTAAATCTTACTGAAGATTATGGAATGGTGGAGATGATCTCTCTTATTCCTTTCTGTAGATTATACATAAAAGTAATTATATAAAATGCAAATGCTACCCCCTAGAAATGAATGAGATGCCTGATCTTCCTCATCTTCAGTATTACTGATATTTAATTCAGTAATACGCTTATCAACTCCTCTATTAGAACGTGATTTCTTCAAACTTAAATTCAATTATTTTATACAAGGGATTTTGGGAACATAATTAATTCAATCACCATAAAGAAATGGAAAAATACAACTGAACTGAGGAAGCAGGACTCTAAAGCCTCAAAAGCAATCAATGCTAATGCAAACAAGAAAACCGGTAACTTTCTATGTAGTGCTATATATTAACTGAGGATTCAGATCTAATTTTTAGGTAATCTTTTTAAAACTGTAGATTTTTTCAGATGATGTTAAGTCAGCACATATAAAGAGTAACCAATGCTCAATAGCAAGAAATCCTGGGGTTATTAAGGAATTATGAAATGCATTAGATATGAAGTCCAAATCCAGTGAATCCAGAGATTTAAGAAGAAATAGCTTGCAACAGTAATTCACTTCAGCTAATACTTTGCAATCAAAGCAATGACGGAGGATGGATGCACATTGAAAAATACCTTCAGCAAGTATTAATGTGAAAGTTAGTATCAATTTGCTTTGGCTGTACTTATACCACTTGCACTTTCTATCATACTGAAATTTACCTTTTTAATTACCTCTACAAAGCAGATATAGAAGTGGCTGAAAAAATCAAACTCCACATTTTGAGAAGTTTGTCTTTTAAAGCTGTAGGAGGATAGATTTCAAAATATTTACAGGATGACTTTTGATGTTTAACTACACCTGTGAAGCCACACGTCTGGTAGCATAAACAGTTTTTGTGTTCAGTGGGCCAAGCTCTTCAAGGTCCTAGATGGCTCTGAGCTATTTAAGCTGATGCTGAACATTTAAGCGCACAAGTCAAATCTATCAAGTTAATGGTCTACAAATGATTAAAATAAGCACATAGTTCAGTGCTTCACTAAATCATTTTTAAACCCAACTGTGGCAGTAAAATTTCTGTCCAGTTTGTTGTAGGCATGCTATTTTCTTCCACAGTATTTTGTATTTAAACTAAACGTTTGAAAGAATAGGTTTTCAATTTCAAAGTGCCTTTGAAAATATACCTCATAATATTTGTTGCACACGTCCTTACCCCATGCCTTTCAAGGAAATATTCCAAAAGAGATTATGGTGCCTTCAAGGGTGGGGGGAGTGGAAATCAACTACTCCGCACTTGGGAAATATGCAAGGCAAGCTGCCATTGCATGTGAGCTATGTGAAAATAAATGCTTGGATGGAAGATTATGCTTTCATGTTTCCAGGAGGTGTCATAAAACGCTAGCGATAAAAAAAGAAATTATGAAAATGCACTTTTGCCATCTTCTATTGTTCGAGTAACCCTATCATCTGTATCTTTTTTTTATTTTAACACCCTTTTTAATTTAGAAAAATGAAATTAAGTTGCAACATGTACTGCTACAAATTTCTTTTAGATGTCACTAAGCAGACTCCTTAAAAGAAAATTGATGTCATTTAAATTGTTTAAATGAAGTGGCCAGATTTCCAAAGACATTTAACAGCCAACCACACCAGGATTATGGTACAGGCAATGCACGATCATATTCTTATCCTTGCTGTAGAATCTAGAGCCTATGGATGTTTTTATGGGTCTTCATGCTTTCCATGTGTTTTAGAGCAATGTAAAATCTCCGTAAAATGCTAAATCCTCAGTCATTCATTGACACAGTTGCATGTTAGAATTTGCTTCTTTATGTATTGTCTTGCCAAGACAGTCCCAAGAACTTCCGAAATCAGTGATGTGTAACAAGACAACATGTTCACTAACACCAAATTCAACACTGCTATAAACATAAGCTGTGGAAGTCCTCCCTACTTCAAAAATTTGAGAATTTTTTCAAGGAATCTTTTGATCCTTTTTACTGTGTGAAGCTAACTAACACTTGAGTACTTAGGTTAAAGATTTTTCCTGAAATAGAAAGTTAAAGTTTACTGAGCGCATGAGGTAGGAGGAGGAGATGGACAAGTACATGCTCCTAGTATTAGGGGCAGAAGAGGTACAGGAAAATTGGCAATATTAAAAGAATAATGCATCTAAAAGGTGGGGTGGGCTACAGTGAAGATTGCAGTGCTTTAATCTAACTAATGTAGGTGGACTCCATATTCTGGAATCTCAGTGAAACTTAGTGGCTTGTGGTAACAGCAGGTCAACTAAATTATCTAGTTGTTCTTTTAGGCTACAAATTCCTGTGAAATGCTGGTTTCATGCACATTAAGAAAGGGTAAATGAAACACCGCTTGATTCCATTAGAGGTAATATTTTTAGGCCACATGTTAGATGATAAGAACACAGCTTCTTGGAATGATCTTCCCAAAAAGAACTTTGCTTACACGTTAATTCAGCCAAAAGCCTCAAGAAACTAATGAAATTTGTTAATAAAGGCTGAACAGCTTTAGTATGGAATTTTGATAAGGAAACAGCTGCTCATTTGCAAGGGTAGTAGCTGAGTGGAGGCCACAAGATATGATAAAGAACAAGCAGATTGTTCAGAGTAAACAATTTAAAGTAGCTTTTGTAATTTCTTTGAGAACTTAGTACCTACACTGATATTAAGAGGTTATATGCAGCTCACTGAGCTAATAGTGATCAAGTATGTATTGCTAGAGGGCAGCTAGAGAAATGAAAAAGGCAGCCAAATTTACTGAGACAAATAACATGTTGCTTCATGTCCTCCAAAATGAGATTCAAGCAGTTAAAAGGTGCCAGAAGAGCCTGAGTGAAATCATAATCATAGAATTGTTTAGGCTGGAAAAGACCTTTCAGATCGTCTAGGCCAACCATTGACCCTACTCTACCTGGTCTGCCACTAAACCATGTCTCTAAGCACCACATCTACACGACTTTTAAACACATCTAGGGATGGTGACTCAACCACCTCCCTGGGCAGCCTGTTCCAATGTTTGATAACTCTTCCAGTGAAAAATTCTTTCCTAATGTCTAACCTAAACCTCCCTGGAGAAACTTGAACCCGTTTCCTCTTGTCCTGTCACCAGTTACTTGGGAGAAGAGATCACTTCCCATCTCACTACAACCTCCTTTCAGATAGCTGTAGAGAGCAATAAGGTCTCCCCTCAGCCTTCTCTTCTCCAGACTAAACAATCCTAATTCCTTCAGCCACTCCTCATAAGACATGTTCTCCAGACCCCTCACGAGCTTTGTTGCCCTTCTCCGGACACGCTCCAGCACCTCAATGTCCCTCCTATACTGTGGTGCCCAAAACTGAACACAGTACTCAAGCTGCGACCTCACCAGCGCTGCGTACAGCAGCACGATCACTTCCCTACTCCTGCTGGCCACACTATTCTTGATACAGGCCAAGATGCTGTTGGCCTTCTTGGCTACCTGGGCACACTGCTGGCTCATGTTTAGCCGGCTGTCCACCAGGACCCCCAGATCCTTTTCTGCCAGGCAGCTTTCCAGCCACTCCTCCCCAAGGCTGTAGCGTTGCCTGGGGTTGTTGTGACCCAAGTGCAGGACCCGGCTCTTGGCCTTGTTAAACCTCATGCAATTGGCTTCAGCCCATCGATCCAGTCTGTCCAGATCTCTCTGCAGAGCCTTGCTACCCTCAAGCAGATCAACACTCCTGCTTCATTTGGTGTAATCTGCAAACTTACTGAGGGTGCACTCAATCCCCTCGTCCAGATCGTCAATAAAGATATTAAACAAGGCTGGCCCCAAAACTGAGCCCTGAGGAACACCGCTTGAGACCTGCCGCCAGCTGGATTTAACGTCATTCACCACAACTCTCTGGGCTCGGCCATCCAGCCAGTTTTTAATCCAGCAAAGAGTACACCTGTCTAAGCCATGGGCTTCCAGCTTCTCTAGCAGAATGCTGCGGGAGACTGTGTCGAAGGCCTTACTAAAGTCCAAGCAGACAACATCCACAGCCTTTCCTTGATCCACCAGGTGGGTCACCTGGTCATAAAAGGAGATCAGGTTGGTCAAACCTGCCTTTCATGAAGTCATGCTGGCTGGGCCTGATCCCCTGGTTGTCCTTCACATGCCGCATGAGTGCACTCAGGATGAACCGTGCCATGATCTTTCCTGGCACTGAGGTCAGGCTGACAGGCCTATAGTTGCCTGGATCCTCCTTCCAGCCCTTCTTGTAGGTGGGTGTCACATTGGCAAGCCTCCAGTCATCTGGGACCTCCCCTGTTGACCAAGACCGCTGATCAATGATGGAGAGTGGCTTGGCAAGCTCCTCCACCAGCTCCCTCAGCACTCTCAGGTGGATCCCATCTGGGCCTATAGACTTGTGGCTGTCCAGCTGGTGTAGCAGGTCACTAACTGCTTCCTCTTGGATTATGGGGGGTTTATTCTGTTCTTCATCCCTGTCTTCCAGCTCAGGGGGCTGAATACCCTGAGGATGACTGGTCTTACTATCAAAGTCTGAGGCAAAGAAGGCATTAAGTACCTCAGCCTTCTCCTCATCCTTGTTGACAATCTTCCCCTCTGCATCCAATAAGGGGCGGAGCTTCTCCCTGGCTCTCTTTTTGCTGTTAACGTATTTGTAAAAACCTTTTTTGTTATCTCTTACAACAGTGGCCAGGTTAAGTTCTAGCTGTTCTTTCACCTTTCTGATGTTTTTTCTACATGACCTAACTAGATCGCTATACTCTTCTTGTGTTGCCTGCCCCTTCTTCCAAAGGTGGTAAGCTCTCCTTTTTTCCCTGAGTCCCAGCAAGAGCTCCCTGTTCAGCCAGGCCGGTCGTCTTCCCTGCCGATTCATCTCACAACACATGGGGACAGCCTGCTCCTGCGCCTCTAAGACCTCCTTCTTGAAGAATGTCCAGCCTTCCTGGACCCCTTTGCCCTTCAGAACTGTCTCCCAAGGGACTCTCTCAACAAGTGTCTTGAACAGGTTGAAGTCTGCCTTCCAGAAGTCCATGGTAGTGGTTTTGCTGACCACCTTCCTTACTCTACCAAGAACTGAGAACTCATTTCATGGTTGCTAAGCCCAAGATGGCCTCCAACCACCACATCACCCAGCAGACCTTCTCTGTTTGTAAGCAGCAGGTCTAGCAAGGCACCTCCCCTGGTAGGCTTGCTTACCAGTTGTGTCAGGAAGTTATCTTCCACACACTCCAGGAATCACCTAGACTGTTTCCTCTCTGCTGTGTTGTATTTCCAGCAGATGTCTGGTAAGTTCAAGTCCCCCAATAGGACAAGGGCTGGGGATTGTGAGACTTCTGTCAGCCGCTTGTAGAATGCTTCATCTATTGCTTCATCCTGATTGGGTACTCTATAACAGACTCCCAACAGGATATCTGCCTTGTTGGCCTTCCCTCTCATGGGTAACATAAGCACTCGACCTTGCCTTCACAGTCATTGAGCTCTATACAATCAAAACACTCCCTGACATATAGAGCCACCCCACCACCTTTCCTTCCCTGCCTATCCCTTCTGAAGAGCTTATAGCCATCCATTGCAGCATTCCAGTCATAACAGTCATCCCACCATGTCTCTGTGATGGCGACTATATCATAACTATCCTGCTTCACAATGGCTTCCAGCTCCTCCTGTTTGTTGCCCATGCTGTGTGCACGGGTGTAGATGCACTTGAGCTGGGCTATCGATTTCTCCCTCAATGTTGGCATGCTGCCCCTAGGCTCATCTCTAACGAGCTTGATTCTATCCGCTTCCCCCTTTGTACCTAGTTTAAAGCCCTCTCAGTGATCCCTGCCATCTCATGAGCAAGTATCCTTTTCCTTCTTTGAGACAGCTGAATTCCATCTGTCGCCAGCAGGCCTGGTGCTGTGTAAATCTCCCCATGATCAAAAAAACCAAAATTCCACTAGTGGCACCAGCCTCTGAGCCACATGTTTAAAAGGTGTGTTTTCCTGTTCTTCTCAGTGTCCTTCCCTGCCACCGAAGGGATTGAGGAAAACACTGTCTGTGCTCCTGATCCCTCAACCAGTTGCCCCAGTGCCCTGAAGTCCTTTTTAATCACTTCTGGACTACTGTCTGCCACCTCATCACTGCCCACTTGCACAACCAAGAGCGGATAATAATCAGAGGGCCATACCAGACCAGGGAGTTTCCTAGTGATATCGCTAACCCGGGCCCCAGGGAGGCAGCAGACTTCCCTGTGGGATGGATCTGGTCAGCATATGGGGCCCTCTGTTCCTCTCAGAAGGGAATCACCTACAACAATTACCCTCCTTTTTCCCTTAACAGAAGCAGTCCTAATGCATGGGACTGACTGACTCACCCTAGGCAACCCCCTGGAAGAATCTTCATCTATTTCCTCATTTGCCTGGCCCTCAATTTCTAGAGCCCCATACCTGTTACTTAAGGGCAACTGGGAAGGCAAGAGAAGCCAGGAGGGACTCACCTGCCTCCCTGAGTAGGGACCTGTTTCCAATCCCCCCCATCTCTTAGTTCCCCTCCTCCTGCCTGGTGGCAAGAGGGGAGGGGATCTGTGGGGCAGGATTTGACTGGCCTCAGAAAAAGTCCTAGTGCTGTTCAGCTGATGGAAGAAAACGTGCTGGACCTTGTCGGACACAGGCCTTGGGTAGATTAAGATAAGAGCTGTACCCTAGAAGAATAGGGAGTACTGACTCTGTGTGTAGATATAGGTTAGGCAGCTGTCTCATGACTGAGAAACTATTGTTCTGCACAGGGAGGACTGTTACAGCTAAGGAAAGCAAATGTTTAGAAGATTGTATTAGTGGCAACCAATCAGCAGTTAACACAGGAGATGAGTATGAACCAATCAGTTTGTAATATGTGTCGAAGGCACCAATCGATTTGAAATATGTTGCCTTCTGATCTGTATAAATACTTGTGGATAGTCCTAATAAACTCGACATTTGGCTTGCATCAAGCTGCATCCCGTCTCTCAATCGCAGCAGGGATCCTTTACTACTTGTGGGTCCTTTGTCTGCTGCCTTGGCCTCAAGGTGTGGCTCCACCAATCTATTTCCCTCTCACACTCTCTGATACTCCTGAGCCTGTCCACTTCCTCCCTCAGCTCTGTGACCAGGCTAAGCAGGTCATTCACCTGGTCACACTGCACACAGGTGTTGTCTCTGCTGTCCTCCAGTGCAAGTGACAGGCTCAGGCACTCCCTGCAGCCGGAGACCTGCATGGCTGCATGTTTTTCTAGAAGCTCCATCTGGGTCGCCACATTCCTTCCCGCAAGGGATTTCAGACAAGTGGTAACCATGGCTAGGTCCTCTTCTGGGAGGGCAATGGCCACTACTTGAGTCGAGTTAGCCTCTCAAGCCAGGAGGGGGACCAGTTACCACCAGTTGAACTTACCTCACTGAGTGCCGACTGAGTTCCTCCAGAAGGGCATGTTTAGAACTGCTGCGGGTGGTGCTTGCTCCACCCCTGCCACGTCAGCAGCCCTCCCCCAAGTTGCTGGTGCTGGCATGAGCTAGCCGCTTCTCTGGGCTTCGAGCGCCCCAAAAAATAGCTCCTTGCCGGCCCTTTTCGCCTTGATCCCCTTCCCCAGTGCAGACTTACCTGCACTGGAGCTGGTCTGTGAAATCTGCACATAATCTTGAATGACACATTCTAAACTGGAATATGTTTGGTCATCTGTAATAGTCATAGAGAATTGTCACTACCAGCAAACTCAAATTGCAGCCTAGAGTCATCCTATGTGAAAACTGGGAAAATTCTTTGATCACAGAGTGACAGAATGGTTGAAGTGGGAAAGGATGTCTGGTCCAAACCTCTGCTCAAGCAGGGACACCTAGATGCAGTTGCCCCAGACCGTGGCCAGCCAGCTTTTGAATATCTCCAAGGAGGAAGACTCCACAACCTCTCTGGGCAATCTGTGCCAGTGCTCAGTCACCCTCACAGTGAAAAAGCATTTCCTAATGTTCAGAGGGAAACTCCTGTGTTTCAGTTCATGCCTGTTGCCTCTGTTCCTGTCACCGGACACCACTAAAGAGATCCTGGCTCCATATTCTTCACACCCTGCCTTCGGGTATTTATATATGTTGGTAAGATTCCCTGAGCTTTCTCTTCTCTAGGCTGAAAAGACCCAGCTCTCTCAGCCTTTCCTTGTAAGAGAGATGCTCCAGACCCTTCATCATCTTCAAGGACTCTCTCCAATATGTTCATGTCTCCTTTGTACTGAGGAGCCCAGACCTCGACACAACACTCCAGATGTGGTCTCACCAGTTCTGAGGTGACCTGCTGGCAACACTCCTCCTAATGTAGCCCAGGATACCATCAGCCTTCTTTCTTGCAAGGGCACGTTTCTGGCTCACAGTCAACACCCAGGTCCTTTTCTGCCAAGCTGCATTCCAGCTGCATGGCCCGCAGCATGTCCTTGTGCCTGGTGCAGGACTCCCCAGGTGCAGGACTGTGGACTTCTTCTCATTGAAATTCATGAAGTTCCTGATGTGGTACATGCTTTCATTTCACCCAACATTACATTCATCTAACATGATTACTTGTTGTAGTTGGACATGTATGCATAGAGCGGTCATTCTAAATTATTACCTTTTTGCAGTCATAATTGTAGTATTCAGGACCTTTGACTTAACTAGGTACACATATTTTTCTTTCACATCTCTTGATTTACAAGGTAAAACAATAATGTAAACTGCCTAATTTGGAAGAAAGCAGTAGGCTGTAGAGAAAACAGTCTGGTTGCTTTTTTTTTTTATCCTTTTCTTTATTTCTGGAAATTCAGATGGAGAGTTTCAAAGACACAAACTAAATTTAGCTACCCTTTGATTTCAAATGGGATTTAGGCACTGAAGAACTGCCATTTTTTTCTTTTAAAAAATCTGTTCCTCAGTTGTTTTATCTTGAACAGGCAGAAGAAGAGATAACACTGACAGGAAACAAACCATCTTAAACAGAATATTTAGTTCTTCCTTTTGAGGCTAAATTCTGTCCACACATAATGTCTATGACCTCAGGTGAACCCAGTAAGTTTTATAGGTCTGTATTAGGGGACAAAATTTGTTTCTGGATTCAGAGGTCTATTTTGCTATATGTAAAGTAAGGAAAGGTTTGGAAGGCAGAAAAGTTAGAAAACTAATACACTTGTATTTAACTTTACTTGAACCTGGAGTTCATAGTGTCAAAGAACGGAATTCTTGTATTCATTCGTCTGCAGTTAGTAGTGGACTATATGGGACAGTAGTTAGTGTTCTGGATTATCCTGACGCTTGTTTACTCAGACTCTAAATTACTAAATAATCCAGCCTTCTTTCACCCTTCTCTTTTCTAGCTAATTTATTTTTATGATAAATTGTTTAAAATAAAAAACCATACTCTTATCTCAAAAGCTGACTTCTACCAATTTAGACAAAGACTGAACAAAATATATCCATCAGTTAAAAAATATCTATTTAAAACATTAATATTGTTTAATAAAGGGCACTTTTGTTATCAGAACATGCTATTAACGTGAATGAGATCATGCTAATATTTATTAACAGCACTTTTCATAGTTTAAAGGTTACACAAGCTCTAAATTTTTCAGAATATGTCTCAGTAATCACTGTGGCTAGAAATGGTTACAGACCCTGTGTGACAGTACTAGAAGAGCTGTTCAGATGGCAATATATGATTTATATAGGGAGGTTGAATGGGTAATGACTAAGCTATGTGTCAAAAGTTCACGTGCTGACTTTTTTCCAACAAAGTACAGACGCACACACATACAAGGTTACTTATCTCACCTTTCCATGAACATCTTTATGCAAAACAGTTTTTAAGTTAAAAGCAGAGTTTTTCGAAGCTACTATGATATGTGGTAGTCACGCTTTGTATATTTATTAGATTTAAAATGATTTAAATATTTCAAGGGCTAAAGAGTGGGTGTGGCATATGTCTTAATTATGTTAATAATCTATACTTCATATTTTTTAGTAACCACTCCTGCTAGCAATTACCTAATTGACAGGTGTATGTGAAGTTGCCATTTTAGTGATTCACACAGCATAGCTAAAGAGCCTTTTTTAAAAGCACAGAATTTAACTATTACCCATTTTTCCCCTGACATTCATGTCTCAGTCCTGAGCATAGGACTATGCGTGTAGCTGACAACTATCCAAACTTGTAATTAATTTGAAGCCCCTATACAGCTTGCTATAAGAATCCTCCACAGATTCAGATATGTGTGCTTTTTCAGCTTAACTAAAATTGCTGTTAAGTAGGTGCCATCAAATTACATTCTTCAGGCACTGAACAGTATCACATCCCATTCAAATAGGACAAAATATGGTAAAAAACTGTGCCCTTCTGTAGAGTTAATACATTTGTTCTAGTTTGCAAAGTAGTAAATGATAGCATGATCCATAAATGCTTAAAGGTGTCAAAACAGTCATTGGGAAAATGCATTTTTACATATACAAAAATGAAACATAAATTCATGTTTTTATAATCAGAGAAGTCTGTGATTCTCCAAGGAGAAATATTGTAAGTTCTAGTGTCCTCATGCTAAGAGTGAGACTGGGGCTGGGAAAAGGGCCTGAGATCTTCCAAACAGACTCAGATTTAGGCATCAGGTCTCACTAAAAGTTACAACAGCTGAAATTTTAACTGATATAGGATCTTTTGAAATTCTCAACCTTGAATTGAGAAATCAGTCTTTAAAAATAAAACAACAAATATAGCAAAAATGAATGTATACAATGTACTGGTCATAATTAGCTATTCTACTAATATTTCTTCTCTCCCACACTGACTAGTCTACTTCCCCCTCTCTTCTACTGACTCATTCTCTTTCTCCAACACAATGCATAAAAAACTGTGATTTTTGTTTTTTTCTGCTTCTTCCTTATTTCCCTCATTTCTTTTTTTTCTTCTCGGTGATTTTTCCCAGGTCTGCTGAGCTCTCCCTACTTTTCCCACCATCTGGCTAGACAGCTGTTACTGATATCACTGGGTGAGTGAGCTGTGGAAACAGTTGTTCAGAAGCTGATTTTACCTGCGGTTCCCATTCTCTATGGGACTGGAAGTTCTGATGACCAGGACAGGTGAAATGATGTATGAAACAAACCTCTATGCTTTAAAGAAAACCAATGTGGCACAAACACCTTGTAGAGACAACAGGGATAAGTCCAGTTTAAACAGAAAACATATGAAGAAGCAAGTTGCCAACTATGATGGGATAAACTATTAGGTACTTGGTAAATCAAGGACTTCATGGTATTGCTGGAGGGACAGGATAAAGGGGAAGTACAGGAGAAACTTTGACCCAACACTGAAAAATGATGTGAAATGAAGCAGGTGTTTCAGCTGCATTACAGAACAAAAATGCAGAACACCCATATAAAGTGCATAACCTGACTTTGTTCCTCATTTGTTCTGCTTTCTGCTTCTTCCAGTATGCTTCTTGCTCCAATAGGGACCAAGTCCTTACAGCCCTGGACTCCACAAAATACAGCAGATGAATACTCAAACACAGCTGCCTAAATCATAATGTAATTACACAGACTGCTGATCATCACAAGGTGAGCACAACACTTCTTATCAGAATGTTATAATAATTAAGACTCAGATCCAGGATGCATTTAAGTATGTTTAGCTTTAGATGTACGAATCATTCTGGAGATTCAGATGGAGTCTGTTGTATAAATTCTTTTTGTGAGATACAGCAAAACAGACAAAAATTTTATAAAACAGCTCACCAGATTCTTCAAATTCACTGTTGTATGTGTTCCAAGTCTCACTTATGCGGAGCAGATTTTCTTCCATGGCTTGAATGTCCATGTAGGGACAGTTGCACTCTGGGAATTTGGGACCACACTGACACCAGCAGTCATTTTCCTTGCAGATGAACTCCCCCTCTGAATTGCAGGCAATATAACTCAGAGCTGCCTGGACAAAACGTTCTTGCAGATACTCAGGTAGGATGACCTGAAGACCTGAAGGAGATAGAGTAAGTATTATGGTATTAAACACAAAGGAATGCTCAAGCTAAGCAGCTTCCCCAACCTATGTAACAAGCAAACAAACAAACTATGAAAAAGGAAACTATAGGGCGTTTTTAGGACAATTTACACAGCTGTCTAGCATTTGCACTATGTCATATATTTCCTTTCTTAAGAATTAATTTCAGGTATATTCCTCACATTTTCCTCTCAGTATGGAACATCCATTCCACTAACTAGTAATCTGCTCAGATAGAGCATTTACTGGTATACTTTCTTTCTGGGGGACTGTCAAAAACAGAAAGAAGGGATCATATCAACTTCTCCTTGTAAAGAACTGCAGAATGAACAGCCTCAGCAGTAAGACCTTCACAGTAGGCAAGCATGCAGCTGAATTATAATCTTGGTACTAGCAGCTAATGCAAATTTTGAGAGTGCTGATGCAGGGAAAGCAGCCCTGAAAGACAGAGTAAAGAGACAGCATAATCAGAAAAAGACATGTGAAGGTAAACATTGCCATTCTGTATTGGACTTGTTTTCCATGTTGCCTTTGACACAACAAAATATATCTTGTATAATAACTCTAGTTACCTCTTCATGATTCTGTAGAGACAAACTAAGAATGGGAAATATTGGGTTGGAAATTTTAGAAAAATAAAATTCATCTGATATTTCATTTCTCATAACATTGGTATTTAATTGCTAAGGGACAATTGGATGTGATGCGTAGGGCTACAAAACCTTGAGAAAGAAAATTCATTCTTAAATCTACTAAATGTTTACCATGGAGAAAGGGTGCAAAGTCTAGCTCCCATGGTGTTTCAAAAAACTTGTGCTATGTCACAAATCCTTTTGCAAAGTGTTTTCAGACTTTACCTTGCCATGGCATGCAGAGGCCTTACAAAAGCATATCACATTGATGTATCAGAACCACAGAGCAGGTGAATTAAAAATTCAGAATATTTGTGACCAGATATTTAGACTTACTTATCTGAAAATTTTGACCATTGTTTCTATGTTCCAAATGATGGAATGAGTATTTGAGTATTTTATATAGAAGCATTTTAACTAACTAGCTATCAGTCGCTCTTGCTACATTAGTAATCAGCCAACCAAGAAGCACTGCAAGGTACGTTATAAATGATTTATTATTTTTTGTTATTTTGTTATTTTGTAAGAATAATCTTTCTGGAACCAGTGAAGTTTATTTGTGAGCAAAGTAATTTCTCAGCATATGGATTGATTATTTGTGATACAGGTTTCTTCTACACAGGCACTTGGACAATTTCATAGAGATTTATCCCCTATTTTTAGGTACACAAAAATGATAGCTGTAACAGTACTTTCGTAACACTTCCCAGTTGAAAATCGTATCAATTGCTAAAACCAGGTCTGTCTCTTCTTTCTTCTACCTCATGTCAAAATTTATAAAACTCTGTTGTTGACTGAGTAAACTTTTCAATGTGCTTGTATACTTGTGAAAAACCTTGAAATTGTGAAAGGAAAAGAAAGCCCAGATAAGCAAACTTGAGTCTTGCTCAATTCTTCCATGATAAGTACAAAATAGTCTACATATATAAATATATATGTATTTCTCATAATGACAATTCAATGGCATGCATCAAACCACTGTCTGAGGGATGCAAGGATTATTTTCCAAATTTTAACTGACAAACATCATGCAAATTATTTCTGGAAACATTTCATTGCATCCCAGTGGAAATGACAAGTTCTTTTATAAAAAATACATACTGGCTCTGAAATCATTTTATGATTTCATGTCTTTTAACCTGTTCTGGGAAGAGAGAAAGGAAAGGGGAAAAAAAACACATGGATGTTTTAAGCCAGAAGATAATCTTTCCCTGACAGCCATTCTTAATAATCAGCAACAACTTCACACCATATGTCCAACTGATTTATGAACCAGTACGGAAAATATTAAAAACTGGAAATAATTGTGTCGCTACCTGTAACTGCAAATTAAGAACTGTATTCTTCTCTTGTTGTATATACACAGAGGTATACACCAGTGCATAAATTAAAGAGAATTTAGTCAGTTTTCATAGTAATAATAAGTTGTTCATGTTACATTTGTGTAATTGAAAAATGCAATTATTAATGGCCTAATACCCTAGAGGATGACTTTTCAAAAGTGTTTATGTACCTAATATGCAGGCTGGGAAATGCATCTACTGAATTAACAAAAAATGAATTAGAAATTGAGCCTCTCCCTCTCCCTCTCCCTCTCCCCTTCTCTCTCTTTTTTCTTTTTTTTTTTTTAAGTATATAATTACTGTTATTTTTCTAATTAGTGAGATGCCTAACCTTCCAGGTCTCCTTAAAATTCCCAACAGGAGCCTTTGGACTCTTCATTACATAGAGTCTTTGAAAACCTATATCCTGTTCCTCTGGTTACTCCATTCATTTCAGTGGGATGACTGCATGAGGTATAAGTTGCTACTCAGTATGGGCAAAGCGGGCTGAGCACACTAAATGTCATTCCCTGCTTGGTAGAATCTATGTGAATTCAGGCTCTTTAGAAGGTGTGCAAGTGGTTTGCTAAATAGGGCTGTAAAATGTTAACAGCATTATTCAAATTATTTTCTGATGTGTACAGAAATTGTTTTCGTTTCAAAGGCAACAGGAGTTACAGACATTTCCTTCATTTTCTCTAGAATGCACTTAACACACACAGAAAAAAAACATTAGGAAAATGACCTTTTATGAGGTGGAAGAAAGAAAAACAGATAGTGTGATAAATGTCATCCTGTTCCAAAACAGATTAATGAAATTGCACCTACATACCTTGCAACTGAATCTTATTTTCGGGACTCTGAACCAGAACAGAGCTGACAGAATCTAGGTTGTCATAGTTACTGCAGCCAAGAGGACCAGTCCGCGTTTCTGTTACCTGATGGTAAGGGAATGGAAAAGCATTTGCTGTATTATTCAAAACAGACTGAGGAGTTCAGAAGCCCATTTCATAAAGTTTTCCTTTAATTCAGCTGGCGGAACATTTCAGACTTAAAGTGAAACAGCTCATTTTAATTATGAAAAGTATGACTGCAAATGTTTTACCACTACCACAAACTTCACAGAGTGCTATTTCTATTGCAGAGATTCCTTGCAAATACCTTAGCTGACCAACAGTCTAAAGACAATTTATTTCTTCATAGCTATGGAAGTTAGAATGAGTTTATTAAAAGTGGTTCATAAAAATGAGGACTGTGATTTTCACTGATGAAACTTGTGTATGTGGCAACTCCTTGCTGAAGCCATGCAAAAAGCTTTTACTTTTCTTGTGTAACAGAGCAGGATTCAGAAGTGAAAACATTTTATGAGCTGTATTTATAATGGTGGTAGCAGTGGGATATTTTTCAACAGAAAAAGTCCTAAGATAAGATTAGACATAAAACTCTAGACATCCTGACTATTGTAATCACTGAATCGATGACCACAGAATTAAAAAACAGCTAAATCAATCAAAACAGAA
The DNA here is from genome assembly GCA_008921705.1 of Burhinus oedicnemus. NCBI lineage: Eukaryota > Metazoa > Chordata > Aves > Charadriiformes > Burhinidae > Burhinus > Burhinus oedicnemus. The sequence goes on from VFFE01007701.1 coordinate 501,333, forward strand.
TCACCACAAGTAGACCTCATAGACCTTTGGCTTAACAGTTTGGGGTTGTGCTTGGCAACAGGCAGTTAGTTAAATGAGTAAATAAATTTTTTTTAAAAAAGACAATAGAATATTATAGATAATTCTTAAGTGTCAACAAAATAATTATAAAGGCTAATTTCTTTTTAAAATGTTATCCTGAGAAAAAAGAGAAAGGGGGGGGAAGTGTCTAATGTAGTTTCTCACCAATGAAGCACTGCAGCTTTTGAAACACTGCTGTGATGTTCAGAGGGCAGGCAGGCAGCTCCACAACAGATTAGGCAGTGCCTCAGGTTTGGGGGGTTTTTTTGTCTGTATAGGAAGTCAAGGAAAAAAGCCAAACCCTTAGGATAGACGGGTATATCATGACCTGACTTTTTTTAAACTGAATTGGGTGCTGTAGAACTGGCTTCAGCCAAACCTATTAGCAGAGTGCCAGCTGCGCAAGGAAATGAGACGGAGTCAGAATGTCTCTTCCCTGCACACATTTGGCAGTCTTCAATATATGTGGTTTTTGCTTAGTCATCCTGAATCAGCACAAAGACTATTGGACGGACATCAGATTTGGCTATGACATGGCTGGAATGACAATTTTGATTTACCTGTGATCCTTTAGTATTTTCCCTCTCCCAACAAGTGATGTAAAATTCCATTCTAAAATATAATTTTTGTGTAGTACCACCAGTCCATATAAGATTCCTAATCTGTTTATACAATAACAAAGACAGTCACCTGTATTAAATAAGATAAAGAGCCAGAAGTCAATAAAAGAAGGGTGAATGTTGTTATGAGTTTTATCCTAGTTCTGAAAGATTATGCTCAGCATTTATCTATGTAATTCTTTATTTAAAGATCCATTTATTTTAGTGTTCATTTTTTTTGTATTTTATTATTATTCTTTTCAACCATTTGTGTATAAGGCAATGCAGCTTCATAAAGTTATATGAAATATAGAAACTATAAAGCTAATTTTAAAATTCCTATTGATTCTTATTATTCTTATGCCTCCTGAAATCATAAAGTAAAGAAGGTTAGTAAGTAGCTTTATAATTACCATGTCCCTTTTTGTTCAAGAATCTTCATTCTTCATTTGGATTATGCAGACATAGGTAGAGACTACCACTGTTTTGATTATGGGAGTGAGAGCACATGGTGTATTTAGGTCTGCCAAGAGGCAGAATGGAGAAAAATCATCATGAAAAGGCTTTTTTAACTTTTTTTTTAGAGACTGGTTATATAAATCCACTAATACAAAAGAAAACTATATATATGAAAAAAACTGAGTACCGGTAAATTTTGAGATGACTTACAGACACTCATGATTGGCATAGGAAATCAATAAAATACTGTTCAAATAATAACAATAATAAATAATACTCTATAAATAGAGCAATAAATAAGGACCTGTTCCAAACATTATGTTTTCACTCAAATCTATATATTTGTATTATTCATTCTTTTACTTTTCAAAGTACCCTAGCCTTCCTCTGTCAGCTCTTTGCTGTGGTATTCTTAGGTTCTGCATACAAAATACATTGCAAGATGAAAACCAAAATGTATAGTCCCAATACACAACAAAGACAGACTAAAGCAGATAAAAATCATCCCAACTACAACTTTCCATGGATGACACTTCTAGTCAGAAGTCAAAATGATGTAGTTACATATGCTTTTTTATACTCTGTACAAATCCTACTCAACAAACATTGTAAAACAGAAGAAAAATTTGAGTAGTTGATAAGTGAAAGCCTCAAATTTCTATGAAATTTTCTGATCAAATGCAAGTATTCATTTTTTGGGTAACTCATTTTGGCAACAAAGCAGATTACAGAGGGGAAAAAAAAAGGGTCCAAATGTATTAATTCTGTTCAATCCAAGAGTTACTGAGATCACTGATGATATTACATTTTCTGTTTCAGGAACAATAGAAACAAAATTGGAAAGACAATGGCACTTCTTTAATTATGCCAAGCAGAGAAGTGTGACTATATGTAGTTCCAAGATCATAGCTGAAAAGTGTTTTGTCTAAAAGTGTACAATAAAAGATAAACCAAAAAAAAGGAGAAGGAAATGTAAAATGTAAATACAAAGAGTATGCTAAGATGCTAGCATAGTCCAGAAGTGATTTAGTGTGAGCCATGCTTGTTTTGTAAGAGTTAGGCTTGCAATCTGTAAAGAATGCTAACTCGCAAAGCAAAATACCACAAAACAAAGTTATTTAATAACTAAAACCCCCTAAGAACCAGTAACAAAATAGGTGTGAAACCATCTGACGTGAACCAGGAAGGCTATTCTCAAGTGGCTTGTTTTCAAAGATTATCAGAGACCAGGTTTCCCTGGGCAGCAGAGTTTTCAGTTCCCAGAAATAAACTATAACATTTGGCATTAATGAGACAAATTCCTACAGTTTTCAGTCAGCTAAATCTCATAACCATGGTGATAACGACCCGATTATAAGTGCACTGAGAACATACCTCCTAGCACTTAAGCAGGGCTGAATTCTTGTGGTATCAGTGGGTAGTATTTCCCTGGGAAACAGTGCTTTTTTTGTCCATTACAGTTAAGCCTATAGAAGTCTTTCCTAATAAAAAGGAAATATTTTTCTGCAGTGATTTTGTTCATGGTGTGTCCTTTTAAATGCACATAGCTAATATTCCTAACTACATGTCCATGCAGAGGTAGTGTGCTGTCTTGCATAAAGAGCTATCCTCTTCAGTAAGACTCTTTAAAAATGTATTTGGCTTCTAAGGAAGCTAACTAAGCCAACACAAAGGACAATGAGACAATGCTAGTCACCTCAAAATAGGCATTCATATTCGTATAAGTCCTTTTGATATTTTAAACATTAAAATAATTATTTAAAGCAAAATCATCATATGTACATGACTACTCATGGAAGAACAATTGGTGCATACAGAAGAATGGGTAAAATTATGGAGGGAGGGGAAATCTGAAGTCTTTAGGATTCTCTTCTATGACTCTCCTATCAACCTCACCTTCAGGATTTGTCTTCCAGCCCATATCCCCACACATTGTCATTCCTGCACATTCTGCAGTCAATGCTCATTTCACCTAAAAAAAGGTTGATTAAATGAATAGGAACTAAATGTACTTTCTATTTAGAAGTGTCTTTCCTGCCAACTAACTATTTTTTTTTTCTCTACAGGCTTGACAATTTTTCACAAAAATACCTTTCTTTCAGCACTTTACCACGCAATAGTTGCTGCTCTGCTGTCCTACTTGTGTCATTGAGCATATTAAAAGACTCCCACTAATTAACATGTAATTAAAATAAATCAAATATTCTGAATGTTCCAAGCACTGACACTTGTCATGCTACCAGCTAGGTGAACATTTCTGAAGGAGGTGTAGACTGACCAACAGCATCCACCATGTCAGGGGCTGGGTTAATGGTTTTGGGGTTTTTTTTAATTGCCAGCATTCTAATGCAATACCTTATAGGCATGTAACATTTTCAATACATTTTCTAGCAGCAGTATTGATAGCATAGAACTGACTTTTTAATTTGAAGAGACCACTAAGTCAGGAGACCTGGAATCTCTCCCATCATATTTTTCTATCATCTGCTGTTGTAAGATGGAACAGAAACAGTAAACTTGATCTTTCTGCAAATGAAATAAATTGCAAAATTTCCATTAACTTCATTAGAAGTGGAATAAGAACTTCTTTCAAGTTTTTGGGCAAAGAGATGACTTTCAATTACACTGAATGCAGCAATAAAGGTTCCCAAGAGATCAGTGTAATCCCTCCATTCCCTGTCCCTTGTTTCTACACTCTCAGGAATTTACTGTGGACTAGACTACTACCTTACAACAGCAATGAATCTGAAATGTATTATCAACACATAAAGCATAAAATACCTCAGAAATCAGCATATTCTAGGAATTGGAAATGAACTGACTATTTGACTTCTGCTCTGTTGTTACATTCTTTAGAAATATTATGATTTTTTAAGGCTGTTCAGGTTCATCTGATAGGGAGCAACCACCTGTCTGTTCAAGTCTATTCCCCACTACCTTAGGAAGCAATTTATTATCTGTAAATTTCAAGAGAATCCACAAGAACATCAAAACAAGTCGATGCTCTGCCACAGGAAAAATAATCTATGCTGTGCCACAGGAAAATTAGACAAGAAACCAGGACTGTCAGGAATGCCTCAGCTCTCAGCTAGCAGGAAACATATACAGACACCTGAGATAGGGGTCAGAAAGGAACGAGAAAATGATTCCTCCTTACGCTGTTCTATAATGTTCATTCCGCATACTGTGCAATGCTCCTGAGGTTATGGAAATTGAAAGTGAGGATTTACCCCAGCTGAAATCAGTGGCAGCATTGACAGTTCTGGCATCGGAGCCACAATTTTCCCTTTTCAAGGACATTGTAAATCCACTGCATGTCAGGTGCTATGTTCACATGCATCCTTATGTAAAGCAACAGGGAAGTTTGCAGGAAATGAGGCTGTTGGTAAACCAGTCAGGGCAGTGGTACCAGAGCATTTATTTCATCCACTTTCAGAAATCAAGTGCGCATCAGCCTTACACAGCGAATAAGGACAGGCATTCTCTTAGAAAGAACATCTCTTTTAATTAATTTTGAAGAATAGATAAGAATGAAGTTCTTTTATGGAGAAGTAATAGACTTAGCAAAAACATAATAAAAGCTGAGTATTTTGTTTCAGTTTACATTTACATAGTTCTGCTTGCTCAGATCTTACTTAAATGAATACTAATATTATTTTTTCACAACTTTCATTGCCTAAAAAGACAGATGAGCAACAAACAATAAATGAAATCTATATATTAAGTTTAAAAGATAAAATTAGAAACAAAGAGGACAGCACAGATAGAAATTAAAATAATATTTCATGTTCATAAAAATCTCAAGGTATCTGCAGAAAGCAAAAGCAAAGCAGCTTGCTCAAGTAAAGCTCAATTCCTAACCCTCCATCCTTTTCCAAGCATAACTTCATTACAATATAAAGGACAAAAAGCTCCAAAGAAAACTTGGGGCACATACTGTAAAGGGAGATCATCTACCTACATTAAGCACAACTGCAAAATCCCATGCAAGGAGTTCCCAAGAATACTAAGAACAAGATTTATGGCTCAGTTCCAATATGCAATGCTGAGGCTACTGGGATTTTTCACTGTGTCCCCATTAGTTTCAAGAAAACAGCATAATTTTTCTGTTTATAAGACTCACAGATGTTATTAGTCATAATAATACTGCAGTTGAATGGAATATAATTTTCATAGGTTGGGAAAGTGTGAATTAAAAAATATAGTCCTCCCTGAATCAGAATAAAATGTTAAAATGTTCTTTTTCTTTGTGAAGTGAATGGAAAAAGAAAGTCTAGGTCAATATAAAAATTATCTTTGGATAATTTGGAAACATTTTATCTTTAATGTGGTCAGTTTTAAAACGAATATATATATATATTACATTTTAAGAGAAAAATAAGAATAACTTGTGCTAAAGAAAAAATAAGTGTTAAAGGTTAACATTACAACCTAAAAATAATATAAAAAGGATTTAAAGTCTTTAAGCTCAAAAATTAAAGTGATAAGTGCAGGTTAATTAAGAACCAGATTTCCATGGAGATCCTACCTATGATTATATATCTCTGTGCAAATCTAAACCTTAGTTGCAATATTCTTTTTGGTAACACCTCTAAAAATATAATAATTTAAGCTATTTCCAGATCTTATATTTCCTCCCCTGGAATTCATGTCAACTCCTGATTTATTTTTGCTGTTCATAGCACTACAATTCCTAATGCTCTGCACCTCACTGTGACATCTGCAGCAGAATATTTTGCATGTCCACTTTATTTTACCATACTCCATTCAAACTACCCCTTATGGGGTTGTCATTCTAACCTCTCAAAAGAAATCACATTACTGTCCATAATGTGCATGTCTGCTGGCTTGCTCTCTGCCTGGGTCACATATATGTTTTTAGGGATTTATTTTTAGGTTGTATCCTCATTACTTCCTACCAATTTATTCCTTCTGGTAAATAATTGTAACACATTTGCCCTCCCTGTCTTGTTGGTACTGCCAACTCTCAATTTATAGTTTTGCAAAACTCTTACTTTTATGGTACTGGTTTTCACATGTTTTCCTGCATATTTGAAGGCCTACCTACAGAATTAACAATTACAATTGATCTATAATTTAATGATTAAATCCCTATCAGATATTCCAACTAAAGGGAAATACTTGGCTAAACTTGTTTTAGAAAAGAAAAGCAACTTTATACTGAAACTCTACACTTTATTTCATATGCATACTTCCTCAGTGTTAGATGACTAGTTTAGGTATATTGCTCTGTAACTTTGATTGATTATGTTGTTCCATTACTATCATGTAGTTTAAGCTGTGGTGAAAGCATATCTTCAGCCTTTAAATTCCATGAATTTATGAAAAGACATGGAAAGAACACCTGAGACTGGAATCTAATTCCAAATTTTACTTCAATAAATATGTATATCGTGCATAGTGCATGGCTGCAGATTACAACTTTTAAACAAAGTAGGCCAATAGGACTGGCAAACTTATTCACTGTATAAATAACAGATTTAGGATTCAGAAATCAAATCTCTGGCACTTGCCTTTCAAACTAAATGTCTATGTTGCTTGTTAAATATTATGTGGTAGGAAAAAGCATCTTCAAATATTTATCTGCAATTGCACTTGAAATTGCAATCAAGGACCAATACCAAATTAGCTTAAGTACAGTAAACCACAAAGGACTTAGTATTGAATCTATTCTGAAGCATACATGTTTACTGATGTTTTCTAAATCATTTAAGTGAGTCAAAGGAGCAATGTTCATAATCAAAGTTAATGTAAGCACTCAGGAACTCATTGCAAGATTTAAGAGTGCTGGGTGCTTACCCTGATAAATGAGCCACGGCTTTTATATCATCCAAGCAGTTTTGAGGACTTGACTTGTGAGGTTCTCGGAAGATATAGGGAATCTTAGTATTTTGGCTCACTGTCATCCAGTCTACTTCTGAACTCACTGTGGTGCTGACTGTTAAGGAAATATTTCAGGGTTTGTGTGCAAGAGTTTAAACCCCAGTGGTTAGAAAAGAATAAAATTGGTCCTCATTTACCATGCTTGATCTTCATATGGAAATACAGCAAAAAAAAGTCTCTCAGAGTGTCCCCATTTCTATTCCAGCTGCTAGTCTGGAATGCAGAGCCATCAACGTTTACAGGCTGGTTTCAGACAGAAGTAGTTAAGGAAGCACCAGGGAAGATTGACTAGGAAAGCAGGCAGTTTATTTGGGATATTAGCTTTCTATGTTAGGTCAACTTGCTGCAAGCATGAGGAAAGGGTAAATACACCAAATCTAAGGGTATATTTGATTAAGATACAAATATTCACACAGTTCTACCTAGAACTCTCTACTATGAGCCAAACAATTATTTTAATAATTAATTATATGCATGTAATTCAAAATTACTTTTCAGGTAGCAATTTCTACAGAAAACTTGCCGCTGTGATAATGAGCACTATTCTAGATTTTCAAAATAATTGGGAAAGGCAAGGCAAGAGGAAAGAAACAAATTTGCAAGTGAAGAACCGTATGAAAGAAAAATGTTTGACTAAAAATAAAAGATAAGCTCCTAACGCTTTTACCAAAACGGAATAAATTCCCCTTTTTATTCCCTCTAAGACCAGTTGTATTTGAGATAATTCTATTGCCTTTCTGCTATAGAATGGAAAGGAGGACTGAATCCAGGTTTCTCATTTCAGTCAAAATTTATTGGAAGTGAGAGTTTGTAGTTGTGTTCTGTATACAGTCTGATCTTTTGGATTTGGTCTGTCAAAATAAATGGAAAAAAGACCATTTCTTTTACACTTAAGTCCAGTCAAATATATGCAAGTCAAGTGAAGAACCCTGTACCATAAGGACTGAGATGGTTTTGGTTATACCCACTCTTAAATATAGAAACTTTTAATGTCAAATACTCAAAAGTCTGAAGATTGTAGATTACCTTTAGTGAATGAGAACCAGGAAGGTGTAGGTACCAAACTATGTGTTCATTATATCCCTTAAAGTTTTAATGAACACACAAAATGGGATAGAGAAGAAAAGAAAGAGTATCTCCCTGTTCAAAACTGCACATCACATCAGGAGGTGGAAACTTCAAATCAGAGTTCAATGTTTTACACGGAAGAACAAAAGTGAAACTGGATTCATAAATTTGCTGAGTTTGATTAAATAATAAAAATACTCATAGCTGCAAGTATATCAAATGATACTCAAATATTTCTGTAAATACTTGTAAAAATTTTCAAATATAGATTAAAATCATAATGCTTTGGTACTCTTACATATCCTAAAAAAAACCCCAAAAAAACAAAAAAACACCATTACAAAATTGAAACACAAAGAATTAAAAAAAAAAAAGACATCTTGAGAAGCAGGAATTACAGCTGGATGGAAAATTCCTATAGACATAACAAGAGCCTATATTTTCATCAAGAAAGACCAGATCCTCCCCAGTGTAAACCAACATCGAATTTAGTGGAGCATTGTGGATGTGCATCATGGGCGTTTCCATGTTTTTGACAGGTGAAAATACCTCTGGCACAGGGTGAGCATGTTTCATCAAACTCTGCTGTTAGACCTTAACTCATTCACCATCTAGAAAGATTCATGAATGAACAAACTGACTGCTTTTTGGAAAGTTTTGGCTAATAACTGAGTGGTTCTTGATATTCTTATTTCATGAACTAGACAAAAAGAGAATTTTTAATGTACAGAAGACTGCTCTTAGAATTAGGCTCCAGGGGCAATGCTATCCAGACAGACTGTTGTACATAGCTGGAAAATCGTTCAAATCATCCTGCTTTGTGGGAATAGAAAGACCTATCAAGTATCATTATGTCATACATGAATATTTCCTATTATGGATCTTGCATAGATATAATTTTTGCAAAAAATATTTACAATATGGAATCTTGTCCAAGGGCTTGTTTTATTCATTTCTTTCTGGACCTGACATAGATGTGACAGCACCTAGGGTAAAAAATGATGTATCATAAAGGCAAGTGCATTTTGTCAACCAAAAAATACAAAAAGAGAGAGCTAGAGTTTCCATAAGCATAAGAATCTAGGCAAAGAGGAAATTCAGACGAAAAAGGAGGAAACAAATGAAAAGAGAGTAGTGCTTATTATCAGTACTGTGGAGTCCCATGAAACTGGAAACACTTTGTTCTGCTCAGAATTGAAAGAAACACTACTACTTTCACATTTTGATTTGTTTCCATGTAGACTACCATGTAATTTAAAAAACTTCTAGAGACAGCCAAGTATCCAGCTCCTTTCATAACATGGTAGGTGGAAAAAACTTTGGCATGAGTTGCTTTTTGAGTTATAGGTATTACACATGTAAATGTGCAGGTGGTTATCCTCCCCCTCTACTCTGCCCTGGTGAGGCCGCATCTGGAGTACTGTGTCCAGTTCTAGGCTCCCCAGTTCAAGAAGGACAGGGAACTGCTGGAGAGGGTACAGCAGAGGGCTACAAAGATGATTAGGGGACTGGAACATCTTTCTTATGAGGAAAGGCTGTGACTCTGTGACTTGGGTCTTTTTAGTCTGGAGAAGAGAAGGCTCAGAGGGGATCTCATCAATGCTTATAAATACTTAAAGGGAGGGTGCCAGGAGGATGGGAGCAGTCTTTTGGCAGTCGTGCCCAGTGATAGGACAAGAGGTAATGGGCACAAACTTGAAAGTAGGAAGTTCCGTCTAAACATGAGGAGGAACTTCTTTCCTTTGAGGGTGGCAGAGTACTGGAACAGGCTGCCCAGAGAGGTGGTGGAGTCTCTGACCCTGGAGACATTCCAAACCTACCTGGACGCCATCCTTTGCAACCTGCTGTAGGTGACCCTGCTCTGGCAGGGGGGATGGACTAGATGGTCCTTCCAACCCCTGTGATTCTGTGATTCTGTTTGCATGAAATTCATATATGTCACTGTATTTTTTTATGCCTTTTTACTTATTAGATTGTTTAGCTTGTATGTAGCGTACAATACTTCTTAAGCTATTACAATGTGATATTAGCATATAACTCTTTATATCATACACTATAGACCTGCTAGCTTTCTATATTTTCATAAAGGAAGGACAGATCCTGCCCAGTGTAAACCATAACCAAAGTTGTTAATAAACGTGATTCAATTATCTTAAGTAAATTTCCGTATTGTCTTTTTAGCATTGTAACCTCCTGATGCGGTGGAGTTTAACAAATGAAATTCCTTTGCCTTTTACCTCATTAAAAAACAGTATGATACTTTACCATTCGTTTTGTGTAATATACCAACTCATTATTTTTAAGAGATTGGTCTTTATGACCAAATGAAAATTTTCAAACATGGATTAAAATCATAGTGCTTTGGTACTCTTACATCCTAAAAAAAAAAAAAGAAAAGCAGACACACACATTTTTTCATTATACTTTAACCAAGTATATAAATCACTATCCTTAAAGGAACATAAGGTATTTATTTCTTACAATGATATGCATGGCTCAGTATTGTTGTGAATGTCATATTTCAAACAGAGAACCAGGGTAAGAATAAACTAACAAAACTTAAATAGACTAAAATATGACAGAAAAACTTTTTTCTCTATTATCTGCAACATTTTATCATCACTTATTTTTACACATTAAGGATTTAATGAACAGTTGAAGAAAAATATGAAATGTTTTTTCATTTTCAAGACTCTAGGTACTCCTGGAGAAGATACAATTAAATTTCCTTATAAATCTACATACTAAGTAGGAGACTGTATACCGGTATTCTCTATTTAGTGGAATTATTGTAATTGTAATTGTTGTAATTGTAATTGTTGGAACATTATGAACTAGTATAACTCTGACACTACAGTTCATTTACGGCCTTTGGAAGAAGGGGCAGGCCACTCAGGAGGACTACAAAGATGCAGTGAGACTATGTAGGGAGAAAATTAGTAGGGCCAAAGCCCAAATAGAACTTAACCTGGTTTCTGATGTTAAGGACAATACATTAGCAACAAAAGGAGGACTAAGGAGAATCTCCATCCTCCAATAGATGGGGGTGGAAACATAATAACAAAGCATGAGGAAAAAACTGAGGTACTTAATGTCTTCTTTGCCTCAGTCTTTAACAGTAAGACCAGTTGTACCCTGAGCACCCAGCTCCCTGAGCTAAAGACAGAGGCAGGGAGCAGAATGAAGGCACCATAATCCAAGGCGAAACGGTGAAGGACCTGTTACAGCACTTAGACATACACAAGTCTATGGGGCCTGATGGGATCCACCTGAAGGTACTGAGGGAGCTGGCAGAAGTGCTCACAAAGCCATTTGCCATCATTATCAGCAGTCTTGGCTAACTCAGGAGGTCCCAGTTGACTAGAGCTTAGCAAATGTGACGCCCATCCACAAGAAGGGCCAGAAGGAGGATCTGGGGAACTACAGGCCTGTCAGTCTGACCTCGGTGCCAGGGAAGATTATGGAGCAGATCATCTTAAGCGCTATTATGGGGCACATGCAGGACAACCAGGTGATCAGGCCCAGTCAGCACAGGTTCATGAAAGGCAGGTCCTGCTTGACTAACCTGATCTCCTTCTAGGACAAGGCGACCTGCTTGGTGGATGAGGGAAGGCTGTGGATTTTGTCTACCTGGACTTTAGTAAAGCCTTTGACACCATTTCCCACAGCATTCTCCTGGAGAAACTGGCTGCTCATGGCTTGGATGGGTATACTCTTCGCTGGGTCAAAAACTGACTGGAAGGTCAGGCCCAAATAGTGGTGGTGAATGGAGTTAAATCCAATTGGTGGCCAGTCACAGGTGGTGTTAGCCAGGGACTGGTATTGGGGCCAGTTCTGTTTAATATCTTTATTAACAACCTGGATGAGGGGATCGAGTGCGCCCTCAGTAAGTTTGCAGATGACACCAAGTTAGATAGGAGTGTTTACCTGCTTGAGGGTAGGATGGTCCTACAGAGAGATCTGGACAGACTGGATCGATGGGCCCAGGCCAATGGTATGAATTTCAACAAGGCCAAGTGCTGGGTCCTGCACTTGGGTCACAACAACCCCAAGCAGTGCTACAGCCTTGAGGAAGAGCGGCTGGAAAGCTGCCTGACAGAAAAGGACCTCGGGGTACTGGTAGACAGCCAGCTGAATATGAGCCAGTAGTATGCCCAGGTGGTTAAGAAGGCCAACAGCATCCTATCATGTACCAGAAATAATGTGACCAGCAGGAGTAGGGAACGGATTGTCCCCCTGTACTCAGCACTGGTGAGCCCCGACCTCAAGTACTGTGTTCAGTTTTGGGCCCCTCACTGCAAGAAAGACATTGAGATTCTGGAGCGTGTCCGGAGCAGTGTGACAAAGCTTGTGAACGGTCTAGAGCACAAGTCTTATGAAGAGTGGCTGAGGGAACTGCGGTTGTTCAGTCTGGAGAAGAGGAGGCTGAGGGGAGACCTCATCACTGTCTACAACTACCTGAAAAGAGGTTGTAGTGAGGTGGGGGTTGATCTCTTCTGCCACGTAACAACTGATAGGACAAGAGGAAATGTCTTCAAGTTGCACCAGGGTAGGTTTAGATGGGACATTAGGAAAAATTTCTTCACCAAAAGGGTGAAGAAATATTGGAAATAGGCTGCCCAGGGAAGTGGCGGAATCTCCATCCCTGGAAGCATTCAAGTGTTGGACGGGTCTTTGAGCAATCTGGTCTAGTGGAAGGTGTCCCTGCCCATGTCAGGAGGCTTGGCACTAGATGACCTTGAGGGTCACTTCCAACCCTAACCATTCTATAATTCTATGATTTGATTTTTACTTTTTAAAAAATTTTTTATTTTAATGTTAACAAAAATCAAAGGAAGAATACTGCAGATACCACAAAGAGCACTAAACATATTAACTGGGAATGAGAGGGTTTATATGGGTAATCTAGAGAAAGATAATGAATAATAGTTTGATAAGTTAGGAAGATGATAGTTGAGGTTGAATGGAGAAAGCCCTGATCTCCATGATATCGATATGCATGTGAAGAAACTTCTTTGACTTCAGTGGAATTTATTCATTGTGTTAGGTCAGAATCTCACCATGCTTTTTTATTTTGGATACTCGATTCAGCAATAAAGTCTGTAGAACAGTGATGAAACTACTAACCTTTCAGACATTAAAGATCTGAAAATACTATAGTAATCACTCAATACTATAAGTCGTCTCCTGGATGAAGAATGAAACTTTTCTTAAACCCGGCTTCTACCACAGCATATACAGGCGTTGTAAGCATTATCTTGTTAGAGATCACATTGTAGTTTTGCTGTCAGAAATCCTGCTGAAGTACCATGTGAAGCCCTACAGGTAGAAATAATGGTGAGCTGCAGAAGACGGCAATGATGTACCTCTCAGAATCAGCAACCTTTAAAGGATTCTCACAAAAGGATATATTTTCAGGGGGTTTTTGTACCATTAAATTAATAGATTGAAGAGGATGTTTGCAGTTTGAATCATAATCTATAACAGCAAAACGTGAAAATGTATTATGGGTATAAATTCCATAGGAAAAATAATATGAACACCAAAACATTTCAACAGCCTTTTATCATTCTCTAAGATTATTTCTTCTGACTTTTTCCTAACCTGAACTTTGTGTTTATCCATGTTGTTGATACATGCTATCTCATATTTCTTAGGTTTCAGAGGTAGGGAAATGTTCTGCAAATTTTGTAGCCCTTGCTTGACATTTTCTGACCTGCTGACAGGCCATAGATGTCAATTAGAGAGTGAAAGACATTGAGAGTGCTGAAGAAAGTTTCTCAACCCGTATACAAACCACTGTACAGCCAGAATAAAGACCAAATTAAAATCCATATGAATCTCAGTGCCTCCAAATTAGTGCTGGAATGCTCTGCTCTAACTGCATTGTTCAACATGTTCACTGGGGATCTCTTAATATTAAAAATCTTTTCCATTTTCTGGGTTTATTTACTTGAGTTTCACTTTTTAAGGAAAAAAAATAATTTGAAACATTTAAGGAACTGTTTTTGACAACTGTGATGGCAAGTGTTCTGTGAGTGCTGTTAAGGTCTTTCATTTACATATGTATGTTTATAACCTGCTTGGGGTTCGGCAGACTTGGAGGTTTTTTACCCTTCTCTCTTGACTAAACTACACAACTGTTATAACAAAGTCTTTCAATTTGTTATGGTCTATTCTTTTTTGTTGCTGTTTTGTGTTTGGTTGTTTTGTGGGGTTTTTTTAAGTGAAGAATAGTTATCTAAAGTCTTTTCAAAATGCATGTCCTAGCATCTCTATTACGTTCTATTTTGTTGCTTTGAAAGCATTTCATGCTGTATTACCAACTAGCTGCCTATGTTATAACTTCTTGCACTCATTACTACTGTATGCGCATTGCTGAAAATATGAGACAGTGTATCAGAGGCTGCTAAAACACATCCTTTTATGAGTGTCATGCTGCAGCTGCTGTGATGTATTGTGTCAATTATGTTGCTGAGTACGCATTCTGAGAGTGTTTAGTAAAACATGTTATTGCATTAACTTGCTGGTCCTTTTTTTCCCCTTTTCTCTCACTCTCTGAAATATTAAGGGCCAGATTCTCAAAGGAATTGTGCTGTTTTATACCAGCTGAAGAGCTGACCTCTACATTACCTTTTAGGGAAAGCAGCCCTGGAGTTTCAATTTATTTAAAACTCAACTGTTCAAATGAATTAAGGTTGGTTTTGATATCATCAGCTTAAATTCTTGAATAAGATATGGAAATAAATCCCTAACCCTGACAACTGGTCTATTCTTAGAATTAGTTAATGGTCCACACATAGCAGACTCAAGATTTCATTATACCTATGGTGAATTTGATCCAAAGATCTCCAACAGCTCCCAGACACAAATGCATAAAACCTCATGTATTTAAATTTTATAAAGAAGCAAACACAAATCCTGTACTGTGCAGTAAAACATGGTACAGAGACATCTTAGCTACCTGACACAGGTCTAGCTTCAGAAAAAGAAGGGATGTAGCTATGGAACTCCAGGGCTGCTCCTGACCAAATAAACCCTGCTGAGAAACATGGTGTATTTATCTGGGCACAGCATTCTGGTACAGCTTTCAGGTCATGTCCTGTGTTTCATGTTTTATTGATGTTAGCACACCACGTACTAGCACATGGCCTCTCTGCCATTCTTTATGGCATGGTTTAGCCAGGCTCAAAGACCACAATGTCAGGATTTTGATTCCAGCTATCTAAATGTGCCTATCCAAATCCACAGTTAAATTCAGATTACTGAGAGACCCATAGGAGCTAGGTGATGCCCAAAATGTAACAGAAGTTAGATACCTAACTGCAGGTCCCAGTTCCTCTGGTAAGATAAGATAATGACCCAAATTTAAATTTAAAAAACCATAACTAGCCATATAAATAATGAGCTGATTTTATGAAACTTTTAATAATGAGTGAGATTTTCAAAGGAACTTGCAAAAGTATTCAGTTCTCACAAAAGTTTAATGGGAGTTTACTACATCAAGACAAAGACTTGGGAGCACAATTTCTATGTACTTCCGGAACACCTTAATTTTTAACTCCCCCTTTGAAAAATTTCAAGCTTTGGTCTTGTATGAAGGCAGTCTGATCTCCCAAGGTAGCGGAGAACTTGGAATTTTGGAAGGGACCTTAAAGATCATGTAGTTCCAACACCCCTGCCATGTGCAGGCACACCTTGCACTAGACCAGGCCAACCTGGCCTTGAACACTTCCAGGGACAGGGCATCCACAACTTCTCTGGACAGTCAGTTCCAGTGTCTTACCACCCTCACAGTAAAGAATTTCTTCCTAACGTCTAATCTAAATCTACCCTCTTTCACTTTAAAACCATTACCCATCGTCCTGTCGCTACACTCCCTGGTAAAGAGTCCCTCCCCATCTTTTCTGTAGGCCCCCTTTAGGTGCTGGAAGGCTGCTATAAGGTCTCCCTGGAGCCTTCTCTTCTCCAGGCTGAACAACCCCAACTCTCTCAGTCTGTCTTCATAGCAGAGGTGCTCCAGCCCTCTGATCATCTTTGTGGCCCTCCTCTGGACTTGCTCCAACAGCTCCATGTCCTTCTGATTTTGGGGATCCCAGAGCTCCAGGTGGGGTCTCACGAGAGCACAGTAGAAGGGCAGAATCCCTTGGCCTGCTGGCCACATTTCTTTTGATGCAGCCCAGAATACGGTTGGCTTTCTGGGCTGCAAAAGCACATTGCTGGATTTTTCTGGCATTTCCATTTCATAATTGACCTGAACAACACTTGTCCTTGAAAATCTGTACTGTGGCTTTTCCTTGACATGCTTAAGTAATGTCACCATACCTACATAATGGGGAAGCCATTTCTGGCTTTTAATTCCCCAGGTTTGTTTAATTAAACTTACATTTACTAATTAATTTTTTCAATGGAGTCAACAAATACCTGGTATTACAGGTCTTTCTGGCCCAGTGTTTCTAACTGTGATTTTACAACTTAAAGCTTGGGCACAATATTTTGAGCTTCCCAAGTTGTGGTGATTCACAAGGTTTCTCAGCTCTACAATTTTAAATCTTGTCCACAAACTGAATGAGGAAAGTGAGAGCAAGAAGATAGGAGTCAAGATCTGGATTTCAAAAGCTTCAAAAATTAGGTTGTTTATAGAAAACTGTGAAAACTATCTACATTTAGAATTTGCCTGAAGTCTGACAAACTCACAAGGCTTTCTAGCTTTTCAACATTTCTACTTTTGATTACAGCAATTACTTGAATCCACAAAAAAACACATTCATGTATGAGAAATGAAAGAAAAAAAATGAAGCAAGGAAGCTCTTTAAGACAAAAAACCCAAAAAAATGGTCTGGATTTCAGTCTGAGTTTTGAGTGAGAAACTAATTTTATTACCCTTAAGTTTCCTCTGTAACAGCCCACCATGAGTCATTCATGGGTTAATTATAGATAATAAGATATATTTGCCATCACAATAGAGCCCTGTTCTTACAAACTATTTTAATCTAAAGTTTTCAGAGACAACAAAAGTGCTTAAATCTCCCATAGCAAGAAAAGTGTTTTGGAGGAAGAAAAAAGCAAATTGCACAATAAAATGTGATTGAAATTAGATGGCACATTGTCAAGGATGTTTGTTCTTTCTCACTCGGAATAAATGGGTTGAAATATGGTTGTAAATAGCTGGTAGAAAATTCAATTTATGCATCTGTTCTTCTGTTGCCTCCTGTTCTTTTGTTGCACTGTGGCTGTTCCACAGCTGTTTGGACCCTAAGATAACACCTACACTGTATTCACCTGCCCCAGCTCCCTTGAAAGAAAATGTGTTCTGGAATGGATGAAGATATCTTCCAAAAGACAACTACTGTAACAACCTCACTTTATTAACCGGCAATGTTATATTTGCCTAACATAAATGTGTTTATCCTTTTGCAGAATCCAGTGAGAATATTCAATAATATTTAATTTACTATGTGACCAATGTGTTTCTTAGGCGTTCTGCACAATTGTTTGGACTTAGTGCAGAAGTTCATCAGTGACAGTGGTGGAATTACAGCTTCTAGTGAACAGGAATTGTGGCCATTTGAGCAGGATTATACTGCTGTCTCCCAACTGCATTAGACTCAGAAAGCAGAATGAAATCTAGAAGTACTCTGCACAGCCCTCTCCCATCTACCCACCATTGAAAAAAATCTCCTAATTAGTTGTTAGGAGCATAGATGCATGATCTCAGGGAAGCACACAGGGAGAGGAAGTCGCAGCTTCGGAGTGGACTGGGGCTTCCCAGGGTCTGGTCAGTGAGCGCTGGTACGGTAACCGTGTTTGTACATTCCTCCATCAGTGTTATTGTTGTTGTTTTCCTCTTTGCTTTGCTGTTCTGTTAAACTGCCTTTATCTCAACCCACGAGTTTTGCCTTTTTCTTCCAATTTTCCCCCGCTGCAGTGGGGGGTTGAGTGAGCGGCCGTGTGGTTCTTTGTTGCCAGCTGAGGCCAAACCATGACAGTCCTTTTTGATGCCCAACCTGGGGCATGAAGGGTTGACATAACAACAGATTTGACCAGAGCTTGTTAAAACGAATTTGTTATATGCATTTATTATATTAGTTAAATAGCCACTGGTCACAATGTTGCTTTGTTTGTTCACATGGCTGTGTTACGTAAAGTCTTATATGCTCTATGTACTCCCCATGATGTTGTTTGTCACCTTTGGGAGAGGGATCAGGATTATGATTGTGCTGTCCTGTGCAATATCAATTTATGATATGATAACATCACTGTTCAGGCAGTTATGTTGGGGAGTTCATGCAGCATTGCTGTCCTGCCCATACCTTGGGCACCATCTCTCAGAATTTATTAATAACCACACCCAATCTATGGGGAAACAGGGGAGGATACTTTCCCAACCTCTTTTGCCTCCCTTTTCTCCTTCGGGCCAGGTATGACAGCTTTTGAGAATTTTTATTATCCTTGGGGTACTCAAACCAGCATGTTCCAATTGCTGTGTCTCCTGAGTGTGTTTCAGGTCTTGTGTAGGATTAGACAACTGTTTAAGACTACCACCCAGAGACCTGCCCCAAGGCTGGATAGTCATGGGTGGCATGGCATGTGAGAGAATATGGGCACTTCTGGAGAACTTCTCACCTCCGATGGTTTGGGACTTCACTCCCAAACAACTGCAGAACCCTGATAAAGCGATAGAATATTTGAAAGGAAAATGCTGTGGCTATTCCAGAGAGGCACAACTTGTGGCAGTGTGCTGGGCCCTGGCCAGTATCTACCAAACACTGCACGGTATTATGTAGCACCCTCAGGGGAAAGAGGGGGAAACCAGACCAGCAGACACTGCGGCCACTCCAGTCCCTGTGGCAGGCACCGAGGCCACTGCAGCCCCTGCAGCAGGCACTGTGGCCACTCCAGCTCCGGTGGCAGGCACCAAGGTCACTCCAGCCCCAGTGACATGCAATGCAGCTACTCCAACACCGGTGGCAGGCACTGTTGTTACTCAAACCCGGCTGCAGATGAACCAGACAACCAACCTGTGCCGGTATCAGTTGCTCCCATACAGAAGAACAAATGCACCAAGAAATCAGTTCGTTCAGTAAGGAATGATGATGAGCCAGGGCCATCACAAGAACAGGAGGAAGAGACAGAACCAGAGATAATCATGTGATCCCTGTCCCTGAGCGAGCCACGAGATATGCAAAAAAATTTCAGCTGACTTTTGGCGAGCACTTTGTCACATGGCTGCTCCAATGCTGGGATAATGGGGCCAGTAGCTTGGAATTAGAGGGCAGGGAAGCCAAGCAGCTGGGATCCCTGTTCAGGGAAGGGGGCATTGACAAGGCTATTGAGAAAAAGACGCAAGCCCTCAGCCTCTGGAGGCGACTCCTGTCAGGTGTGAGGGAAAGGTACCCCTTCAGTGAAGATGCTGTATGTCATCCAAGCAAGTGAACCACCATGGAAAGAGGTATCTAGTACCTGAGGGAATTAGCTGTGCAAGAGAAGATTTATTATGACCCAGACAACGCACAGTTACCCACAGTTCCTGATGAAGTCCAGTGCACAAGGCCCATGTGGCGGAAGTTTATATGGAGTGCACCATCATCATATGCCAACTCCTTGACATTGATGGAATGGAAAGGTGAAGAGGGACCAGCGGTGGATGAGGTGGCTGGCCGACTACGGTGGTACAAAGAAAGTCTCTCTTCCCTCCTCATCTCAGCTGTGGAGAAACTTTCCCGGAAGGTCCAGCAACTTGAAGAGAATATGTCCTACTCCCCACCCATACGGGCCAGCATCTCAGCTGTTAGGAGCAGGCGTTTCTCTACTCAAGAGAGAGAATATAGAGGGTACACACAACACGAGGCACCCGGTGGTTTTACCTGCGTGACCACAGAGAGGACATGAGCAAGTAGGATGGACAACCTACCTCTATCCTACAGGCACAGGTACATGAGTTGCAAGGAAGAACAACCACAAAAGGAGATCCCTCCAGGAAAAGTGCCACTCCTGTTTCCAGTGGGCAGTTCCCCAGACAGAGCAGGCAGCCTGATCTTACCTCTGATCCTCTTGAAGGGACATCCAAGTCATTTCTGCAAGAAGTGAGTAATGGAT
>VFFE01007701.1:521541-535505 GCA_008921705.1 Burhinus oedicnemus
CTAAGATTGAAGTGGCTCAGGTGGATCTGGACTGGCAACATAAGGGTGAATTATTCATAGCTCGGTGGGCCCATGACACCTCAGGCCATCAAGGAAGAGATGCAACATATAGATGGGCTCGTGATCGAGGGGTGGACTTGACCATGGACACTATTGCACAAGTTATCCATGAATGTGAAACATGTGCCGCAATCAAGCAAGTCAAGCGGTCAAAGCCTCTTTGGTATGGAGGACGATGGCTAAAATATAAATATGGGGAGGCCTGGCAGATTGATTATATTTCACTCCCACAAACGCGCCAAGGCAAGTGCCATGTGCTCACAATGGTGGAAGCAACCACCAGAAGGCTGGAAACATACCCTGTGCCCCATGCCACCACCCGGAACACTATCCTGGGCCTTGAAAAGCAAGTCCTGCGGCAACATGGCACCCCAGAGAGAACTGAGTGGGACAATGGGACTCATTTCCAAAGCAGCCTCATAGACACCTGAGCCAAAGAGCATGGCATTGAGTGGGTATATCACGTCCCCTATCACGCACCAGCCTCTGGGAAGATAGAACAATACAGACGGACTGTTAAAAACTACACTGAGAGCCATGGGTGGCAGGACCTTCAAACATTGGGATACACATTTAGCAAAAGCTACTTGATTAGTCAACACCAGGGGATCTGCCAATCGCGCTGGCCCTGCCCAGTCAAAACTTCCACGCACTGTAGAAGGGGATAAAGTCCCTGTAGTGCACATGAAGAATATGCTAGGGAAGACAGTCTGCGTTAGTCCTGCCTCAGGCAAAGGCAAACCTATCCGCGGGATTGCTTTTGCTCAAGGACCTGGGTGCACTTGGTGGGTGATGCAGAAGGATGGGCAGGTCCGATGTGTACCTCATGGAGGTCTGATTTTGGGTGAGAATAGCCAATGAATCTAATTGTATGATGTTAATTGCTCAATAATGCTGCCACTGTATGTGATCATTACTAGAATTGCTATTGATTGTACTATGGTAAGAATCACCTAAACTCATGACAGAGGGACTCTGATGAAACTGACTAAAGTGCAGCAGTGATGGGATCAGAAATTACCTCAGCAGCTGGCACCCAGCAGCTTCCTTGAGATTGACATCTTCAACCCATGCAGCATGAGCATGGGCCGCATTTGGTTACACCAGCCACAAGCCCCAAATACAGCATGCAGCAGTCCAGCACCACACAACATCTCGCCTGCCCTGCGAGACTGTTCTAACAGAGGGAGCCCAAAGTCATGGATTAAATGAACTCAACAGACATTTTTAGAGGGATGGCCCATACACGAAGGGAATTATATCTGTACATATACATATGTATGTGTACATATAAGACAGGGAAAAGGAGTGGTAATTAATTGGAAACGGTAAGATCTGGGCATGACGTAGATGGTATAGAATAAGGGGTGGATAATGTCCTGGTTCTGGCAGGGGTAGGGTTAATTTTCTGGCAGGGGACACAGGTATTCCATACCATGTGATGCCATGCCCAGTCTATAGGGGGGAGCTGGCTAGTGGAGGGGGAGGAAGTCACAGCTTGGGAGTGGGCTGGAGCTCCATGGGGTCCAGACGGTGAGTGCTGGTACAGTAACTGTGTTTGTACATTCCTTGATCAGTGTTATTGTTGTTTTCCTCTTTCTTTTGCTGTTGTGTTAAACTGCCTTTATCTCAACCCATGAGTTTTGCCTTTTTCTTCCAATTTTCCCCCACCACTGTGGGGGGTTAAGCAAGCGGCCACATGGTTCTTTGCTGCCGGCTGAGGCCAAACCATGACATACACCAATGTCATTCTTCCAGTGGGCAATGACAGGACATGTTGCCAGAATCCCAGTAGATAAATTTGTGACCTTCATGTCTTATTTACACCATTCATCAATCAGCCATGGAAAGAGATCAGTCATATGGTTAGGGTCATTGCAAAGTCCTAGGTCTCCAGTCATTTCATCTTCCCCTGCGCCTCCAGCTGTGGTTAGATCTTCAACAGATGCATATTAGCATGGCTGTGCAGAAGCAAGAACAACTCCAAATTGGAAGAATTGAGAATATTGCTCATTAAAGATACTACACAGGGAAAGAAAAACATTTGCTGACTTTATTTGTATTGTGCTTCCACAACTGTACAGGATTTTATAAAACAAGAGGAGAGCATACCCAATCATCCTAATAGGGATGTTAATAGGGAGAGCTAACAGCCATCATCACATCTGAAGAGAATTTTTCATAGGAAAAAGCTTCTAAAATGAGCATGCAAAGGAAGTAATGTTGAGTCTGTAATATCTCAAATACAACAGTGTGTATATTCATGTAAATGTATATGCTAATTGCATGCAGCCCTCAGGCACTTGGTGAGTTTCCAGTCAGGCCCTTGAGGCTGCAAACAGTTAATTTAGCATATGAGCCTAACCACTTACACCAAAACACATGCATTAAAATAATATTAAAAGAATGTATGTATCAGGGACTTTTAAATAAGTTAAATATTGATGTAGGCTCTTGGTAGCTCCCATGGACATTTAATTTTCAGTTGGAAAATGTTGTGATGTGGTGATTTTACCTTTTTTAATCTGGAATAAACAACGTATTGTCTCTGTGATTAATGAGAAGCCTCAATCAGTTGTGCTCATGTTATTTTTAAGGATAATTATGTCACAACTAACCAACTTGATTGCAGAAAAATTTGATTAACAAACTTGATTCATCAAATTCTTCTTTTCCACTCCTTTCCTCATGTTGCACATTAATAGATTTTGCTCTGAATGATATTTTTTTCACTAGATATGTAAGAATTAAACATGAAGACTTCAATGTTAATTCTCACTTCTCCCTCTTAATGCTTTCCTTTCTCTGGTACATAACTTAGTTTTTTGATAGAAAAGCTTAAATAGAAAACTTATCAGAATATTATCTTCCTGCATCAGTCCCAAAAAATAATGTATCAAGACCCGCAAGAAAAAATTCAGCTATCACATATCTCAAGGAATTTGAATGAAGAACAGAAGAATTTTTAATTGTTTTAATTAATATAATAATTGTTTAATTACATAAGGGAGAAAAATGTTTCATTATGTGTTCATTATGTTGTATGTTTCCAAAGAGAAATTCTTAGAATTTAGGAAAACAGATACTTATTGCTGGTAATTTTTTTTCCCAGAAGACCAATTGAGCTTGATCATTCTCACCTAATACTTGATATGTTGTTGATTTGTCTCTGTAACTCAAGAGACTTAATGTATCCTTCTCCATGTCCCATCTGTAAATACCTTAATCTATTAAGGAGACACTAGAGGGAGGAGCTGGAAACATTAGGAACTGAATGGCCAAACCTAGACATAGTAGTTTGTGAATGAGGGACGTGCTCATTGCTATCCTAGCACATTACTGAGCACTGCTATAGCTCTGTTAAATGCTCATCCTCTTTCCTGTACCATTCTTGATGGTGCTTTTAAGGTAGCTTCAAGACCCTCTCTACTACAGCATGTTTAGGTTTTTTCTTACTGTTTCATGTTCCTGTAGATGAGATAATATTTCTTCCCATAATGTTAATATTACATTTTTTGTTGCTAAATGATCATTAAACTTTATTGATGTGTTATCAATTTACAAAGCATCCAAAAAGAAAATTTCTCCCTCCCTAAAGGAGGTAGCCTAAAAGACAGGTAAACCAGGAGAAAAAAAAAATCACAAGAAAGGGCACAGAATTAATACAGTAACTTGTTTAGGAGATACATGATGTTGTTTATAAGTATTATCCTTTTGCTTTTTAAGAGAAAACATGCATTTTTTGCAGGTACAACTATAGGAAAAAAGAGGTGAGGAGTATCTAGTCTAACCTGAAAATGGAGGCTTATACTGACTTTGGAACTAAAAGGGATGAAAAACGTTGGCTTTGTTTGTTTGTTTGTGGTTTTGAAGGAAGGAAGGAAAATGTATGTTTAATCTCCATTCTCAAATAATATTTTTAGGGATGTCACAGCCATCAAGATAGCCATCTTAGAACACTGCAAACAGCTAATACATGGTTGTGCAAACAATTGTGCAAAGTTGTTTCTAACTACTGCTGCAGTTTCAGATTGCCTATAGTTACAGGAAATGTGAAAAACTAACAAATAAGCCAACAAGCAAATATTATCAGAAGACTCCTGTTTGTTTCAAAGTCCAAAACTCCAGGAACACCTTTGTGGCAGAGCTTATTTGTGCATTGAAGTGTTATGATTTATCTGAAAATATCATGTCTTTTGATTCGTGCTTTAAGTCTTACCTGTTCCAAATAATGTAATTTTTTGTTATATTCAGATATGCAGTCCCAAAAGGATAGTTAAGTTCTTCCAAGCAGGAGTATGAGTTATATGAAATATTATTAATACTCTGAGTTCTCCCTAAAATATGAACTCTGCTAGTATGGTAGAGTCTAATATACTGTATATTAAAATGCCATCCAAAATGTAAATAAATTTGACAAAAAGGAAGAGAAAACAAACTATTCAAAAGATAACTATCCTTTTTGGTTTTTTTTTTTCGATGAAATTAAGTTATATGTACATGTAGATTGTGTTTTAAGACACAGAATTGCTATCTGAGAGTGAATAAAAAATGATAGTATCAAGTACCAAATCGAGTCTGAACATAGTTTTGGTTTTTGTTTTTGGTTTTTTTTGTGTTTAGTAGTCAGCAATCCAGAAATGTATCTCTTGGAAAACACCTAATATAAATTCAGAATTTCAGGGA
Source organism: Burhinus oedicnemus (assembly GCA_008921705.1). Taxonomy (NCBI): domain Eukaryota; kingdom Metazoa; phylum Chordata; class Aves; order Charadriiformes; family Burhinidae; genus Burhinus; species Burhinus oedicnemus. The sequence continues at coordinate 526,288 of VFFE01007701.1, forward strand.
TTTCTAAACCTGTTCCAATACCTTTATATTGGATTTCTTCGATGCTGGTCAGAAGGGAGTTATGGTAAGCTGAGAGAGCTTTTCTGGGACTCCCTTTGCAAATGCCCAGTGTGATCTCTCCTACAGAAGGTGGCTTTGAGTAGTGCTGTGGTGAGCAAGACAAACACAGAAAGTGCTGTGACTTAAAAAGCTGCCCAGTAGTTTACGGTGCAAAAAACCACTGGGTTCACTGTGGTCCCCGAAGCAGCCCAGGAGGGGAAGGCACAGAGCTGGCTGACGGCCAGCTTGGTCCTCAGGTCCCCCAGGGTGTCACTACTCCTGAATCAGCCCTCAAGCTGATCTATCTGCCGGAACGCAGAGATCTGGCTCTGCAGCTCTACAGAAAGCCTGTGGTCTAACTCGGATGTAAGTACATATGTTTTAATAAATAATCTTGAAATATGCTATTTACACCATGGGTCTGGAACTTTATTTGATGGTTTTCCAATTCAAAAACAGCAGCGTTTCAAAAAACTGTGCAGGGAGAGAACAAGAAAAAATGCCTTCCCTGGCTGCTTTTGTCTTCCTGGTTTTCAGCAGAAACAGGTTTTTTGTTCAGTTAAGTGTTCTGACAATAGAAATTTGTAATGCAAATGCTCCCTCTCTCTCAATGAAAGCAAGCTAAAAAGCGAGGGTTTCATGTATCTGCACTGTTGCGTCTGATGTGAGAACCATTTTCTAGAGACCTGCTGCAGTCAGTTAACCAAATCAGATTTGCTGATGGACTACAGCTTGCATTTGTATCCATCTCGTGAGCAGTGAGAGGGTGGAGAGAAAACTTAGTCATTTTGTGGTGTTTGCAAAAAACTTCGGATGTGCAAAAGGTTCATTATGTAAATTGTTAGCAGGAAGGGTTGAATTTTGCAGTATGACACAAATTTGCGTTAAAAAAAATTTAGTGAACAGAAAGGAGAAAATTCTTTCAGAAACAGTTTTGTCTCTACATTTCTATGTTCTATCACTTCAGTTACCACTGGTTTCAGCCATCTATCAACATAGAAGGAAAGTTTTGCATGTGCCTTGACAGAAGGAACGTAGTTTCAAAGGTTGCTGTGCATCTACATACTAAATAATGAGATGATGAAGATAAATCAGATCAGAGGGGTGGGTACTACAATTGTCTGCAGCAAGACTGTGTGATCCGATGGGCAGCCCTCAGATGAGATTGGACTCTGTGTTGGTTCTGCTGCATTTTCTGCTGTGCTGTCTGAACAGCCAAATGCCATCCTGCACCTGTGGATGACCAGCTCTGAGTTGGAATTACCAGTCCATCATGGATGGGACAGGAGGAATTTACCATATACTGGCAACCAAAGTGAACATGTGCTGCTGAGCCACAAATTGCAGTTGTATCCTTCTCACTGCAAAGGCCCTGGCACTCCCAAGGAGGTAAATTTATATTTACTTGAGTAACAGCTAAGGTAGTTGGAAACTGCAGATTGGTTTCAGATGGTCTTTAATGAAGACCTTAGTTACCAGTGGAAAGATTCAATGAATGGATTCTAAATCACATCTTATATTAAAAGCTTCATAATTAATGCATATTCAACTGCAAGTTAAATTTTTATTTGCTCTTCAATGCTGGAAATGGACTGAGAGATGTTATTTCAAATAAACAACATAAGGCTAGAGAGCTGCTCAAAAGAACAGTTGCTGCTTTATATACGTTGTTTATATATGTTGCCTGCAAAGGTACTGATCTTAGCTGAGCATCCTCCAGGGCTATGAGTGACCTACAGCAGTCAGTAGGCAGGATGCTTTGACTGACAAATTGTACTAAAATAAGCTCAGAAAATAAGATATGTCTCCACCGCATAACCAAGAGGTCGGGGGGGGGGGGGGGGGGGGGGAAGAAAGGAAAAAAAAAAAGAAAAAGAAAAAAAGAAATGAAATATGAGAGAACTGTGTGCACCCGTACACAGCTATAAGTCTGCCTGTAAATGCAGTTGCTGAGCACACATGCAGAGGAGATTGTCTCAATGACCAAACACTTCTATAAGGGCCATCTGTATCATTCAAATTATGTATCACTTATCAAAATTAATATCTTTAGTGTGCTAGACACTCTTCTAAACTAGAATCTTCATTATCAATGTAATGCTTTGATTCAGGTGAAAAAGTTACGAACAATTATTGTTTTACTAACAAATCTTTTTTACTAATCAAAACACATTTCTCCTGAGAAGCAGCTAGTGAATCTGGAAGCACATATCCAGGTTGGTCCTAGCAGACCTCCCCTACCTTTATGGCAGTGGAGGCAATCTGGATGTGGTGGAGTCTGCGAAGTGTGCTGTCCCTGTCAATGAAGTAGGAGGCTGCAAGCTGGTGCAGGGTCTCCAGAGTCACGGCAGAGCTGTTAGTGCTGTGATCACTTCCTTCTGTCCTCTTGCTCAGCTTCCGTTTGTCCACAAAAATTGTGAGTGACTCCTCTCCTGAGCAGGGAAACAGAAACCACAGCATTCATCAGTGACGTCTTCTGCAAGTCTCATTTTGCCAGAAATAAGGTGGCAAGCTGAAGTTTTCCCTAGCTGTTGCCTAATGTTTAGATATCCCTCCCTGTTGGTAGATGCAGATACTTCAGTGCCTAAGCACATGGACAACAGATACTATTCTAGGTTTGGGTTTTTTTTTTTTGGTGCCTTGTATGAATAACAACTATAAAATAGGACACATTTATGCCTAAAATGCAATGACACTGGTGATAATTCTGCTCTACTAACTCTTATTTACCAAAAATACAGAGATATTCTGTAGACATTCAAGTTAAATTGTGTATAAAATATGTTTATTTCCATTACCCTCATTATTACCCTCATTTTTTAGTATTTAATGTCAGAATAAAAGAAAATTAAACCAGTGTAATATTTGAGACTTTTCTTGTTTCCTTTTTTAAAAACATGTATCATATCTGATTTCAGATACATTTTGTTATAAGCAATCCTGTGCTTTCTAATCAATTCAGCAATGTTATGATGCCTGAAACCTGATATAACAGATATCTTAAACCAAATTTATATAACTGAAAAGTATAAAAATATATAATAAGAATGATAATCCGTTTCATTTAAAAAAGGGAAACATAAATAACACTTTCCTAACTTCCAAAGTAGAGGTGCTTTTCTGAAAGCAAAGAGAAGCTCCAGCATCTTATGTTGTGGTTTTCTCACTTCCTTTCTCTTTAAAGAGACATGGAGAAATACTCTTGAATTTAGAAATTTAATTCCTGTAGGATTATTGAAAACAGAACCAAAACAAAATCTCATTTGTTTGACTAAGCAAGTTCTTAAGAAACATTCCAGATCAGACCTACTGATACTGTTAAATTTGTAAGGAATTTTCCATGTTTATTGTTTATTTCATGGATAAGTTTTCCTGTGTTTCAGGCTAAACAAGAATTCATTCATTTAGTAATGTGTTTAGGCAAAACTCTTTACTTCAGAAAATAAATTAGAAAACTAATTTACTGACTCAGTATTTTCTACTATGCAATTTATATCCAAAGTAACTACAAAAACACTTTTCTCACTTTCTAAGCCTGTGTTTGATAACTTGCATTCTTCGACGTTTATCTCAAGAATCAACAAATAATATCATTATACTTATATTTTAGGTGCTGAACAACTCTTGTTCCTGGAAAGGAAGCTACCCTGATACAGTCTGACTTGCCACTTGTGCTAGTTTCGTTGCTCACCCATCTGCTACAGTGGCATTTTGCCCATTCGGAGGATGGGATGCCAGCTTTGGATGGGTTTACATGCCAAAAAATATAGCTGTAGAGGGATTATATGTAGGATGAAAACATGACATCATCTTTAAAGGGAGATAATCTTGTTGGTGAGCAATGCTAAATGAAGAATGCATGCCTCGGTGAGGAAGACCACATCTGTTGACAAATTTGACACACAGCTACAGTGGCTTGCAAAATTAATTTGTGTTTGGAGAAAGAGGAGTACGTAGTCAGTGTACCTTACAGTGTTTTCCAATCTCTCACAAATTCAGAGGGCAGTCAGGCCCTTCAGACCTTACACAGGCAAAACTGCTGTTATCCAGGAACCTCTTATTTAATTAGACTTGCCAGGCTTGTCCAATATGTGCATTTTGTCCTGGAAGGGACAGCTGCTGCCCAGGATAGCTGACTATTCCAGTTGGAGCCTACCTCAGTTTTCACCACTATATTTATACTTCTCCTCCTACAGTTTTGTAATGGATCATTTTTTTGTGCATGCAGTCATCAAGGCAAGCATTAATTGCCTGAACTCCAAAGAACAAGGAATTAAAGCAGCCTCTGTAACTAACAGGATTTCCCCATCCAGTTACCTAATCTTTGTGCTGTAATAAGTAGACATAGGTTCACATTTTATTCAACTGCTGCCAAAACCTCCTGCAAAGTAGACTAGCATTGCTTGGCACGTTGCATTAGTGCGGACTTGTGCACCCTGATGCGAGGTGGTGCCAGTCCTGTGGCCAGGTGGGCCACTATTCACACCATGCTGCATCCACACCAACTGCCACAAGTACAGAACTGGCAAAGCACAGCAAAGTCTAATGATTGTACTTTGAGAGAAATTTGCCATCAAAACACAGTTTAGGTTCCAGCATTGTTGGCATTCAACTACGTCTGTGCAATAAAACCTGCCTTTTCAAAACCTGCCTTCTAACTCTAGCTAGTATGAAAGATGTTTCTGAAATGAAAAGCAATGAAGCTGGCTGAGATTTGAGTCAGCAGCCCTGGGCTTTGCGTAGCTGTTTGTGGAGCTATAAAGACACAGTCATATGAGAGCAGACAACATCAGAACTCACAGGGGTAAATACTGTATCAGTTACTTGTTCAGGCTCTGCCAATAAGGTGCAAAATTTCAATAGGAGATTCCTCTCCATTTTTTCCCCTTTTGCTTTTCCAGAGGCCTTAGCTAGTATATTTAGATTAAAGTGACTTTTGCAAGCTTGATTGGCTTTCCACTGAAAATATCCTATAATGAATTGTAAGGTAAAAGACAACAAGCCCTTAATGTTGCAGGAAATCTCTGGAAAGTATAGAAAAAAAATTTTGAGGTTCTTTGTGTTTCGTTAACCAGTATACCACCCCACTTTGCTCTGGTGTAAACTCTTTTGATTGATTTGTATTATTTATTAGTAGAGATGGTGAGACTGCTTCTATTTCAACAGAATTCTGTTAAGTTTTATTATTAAAAAAGTTTGTTTATTTTTCTCCCATCAAAAAATGTTTGTTCTCCACAGGGTGGAGAGCAGAACTGCAATACAAACTCCCATTTAAAAAAATAGCTTTAAAAAAGACAGTGTTGTGTGTTGCATTGTTTGGTTTTGATTAGAAAATGTCAGGAAAATAACCTTTGAACCCCCTCACAGTTATCACGTGATCCTATTATCCTACTCCTGCTTGCCATGCCAGTTGCTGGTGGGTGCGTTTTGGCAGGCAGGATAACCTAGTATCCCCAGCCCTGCAGTCTCCGTCCTCCCTCCCTGACAGATACATTTTGTTTTTCCTGCTCTGCAACCAGGATGACATGAATTTGAATGTTTACTTTGACTCAGATCACATCAGATTACATCTCCCAAGGTTGAGTGAAGGTGTGCAGCTGGAGTGATGGGGCCTTTTGCGTAAACATGAAGGAAGCTCTTTCTCCTTGAAAATCTCTGCATTGTGTTTGTATAGCATCTCAAACAAACAGGTCCTAGTTCATCACTGGTATTCTCAGGCACTATGCTAATACTGGGTACAATCAGGTAGGTTTCAAAAATATTTGCTGTTGAAAAGGCATCCTACAGATTCTTAAAGTTTTTCATCTGTCAGAGCTGATTTAGTACTTGCTAGAAAAAGTGGATTAAAAAGCAGAGAACTCCCCTATATACTGGAACTCGGGCATCCATGTCACTGCAGAGTTGTAACAGGGCTCCCTTTCACCCCTAGAACTAGTGGGTTTGTAAAATAACATCACTGACATATTTAATTCGTGGAAGACAATTTGAGTTTTAAGTTAATTTAGAGAAAATTATACTCATGCCAGAAGAGACTCTTCTGTCATGTTTGAAACAAAGATGAACCTTGTTTTTTACTGGTTACAGTCTGCCACCTGTAACACACTAAGAAGACGTCCAACCATTAGTTAAAAAACAAATGTGATTTAGAAAACTATTCAAGTTTATGAACTTTATGAACTGAACAGGATTAATGGCAGTGAATACTAAGCATCAGGTCCATACAATTGTGCTTTCTGCAAGCTCTGAAAGCAGTATTCTCTCTACTTCACCAAATTCAAGAGTCAGTTAACTTCACTTTCACAGGTTTCTGAGAGATTCTGCCCCTCTACTGTGCTCTTGTAAGACCCCACCTGGAGTACTGTGTCCAGCTCTGGGATCCCCAAAATCAGAAGGACATAGAGCTGTTGGAGCAAGTCCAGAGGAGGGCCACAAAGATAATCAGAGGGCTGGAGCACCTCTGCTATGAAGACAGACTGAGAGAGTTGGGGTTGTTCAGCCTGGAGAAGAGAAGGCTCCAGGGAGACCTTATAGCAGCTTTCCAGCACCTAAAGAGGGCCTACAGGAAAGACGGGGAGAGACTGTATCAGGGATTGTAGCAATCAGATGAGGGGTAATGGTTTTAAAGTGAAAGAGGGTAGATTTAGATTAGACATTAGGAAGAAACTCTTTACTGTGAGGGTGGTGAGACACTGGAATTGACTGCCCAGAGAAGCTGTGAATGCCCCATCCCTGGAAGCGTTCAAGGCCAGGTTGGATGGGGCTTTGAGCAACCTGGTCTAGTGCAAGGTGTGCCTGTACATGGCAGAGGGGGTGGAACTAGATGATCTTGAAGGTCCGTTCCAACCCAAACCATTTTATGATTATATGATTCAGAAATTAGAAATTAATTTTCTGTGCATGTTAAGAATATCTTCAGGAATTATTTAAATAAAAAATGCAAATCACCATCATTACCATGGTAGAATTGGTATAACGCTGTAACAACCGTAACTAAATACAATCATCTGTTGAAGGAGTTGATATATTTTGTTATACATAATGATACATATTCATATGATTTAAATACTTAGTGCTATTTTCTGCCTCAATTATTGAGAGATTGTTTTCCTGTACCCACATCTTTGTAACTTTGTATCTTTGAAAGGATAATAAGCCTTGATGTTTCCTGTTTTCATCTGTAGACTGGGTAGTGGTAGGAAAAAGCAGCGATTCCAGCAGTTCCCATCATTTCATGTCAGAAAGTGAGAAAACAGTAATAAAAGGATAACACTCAAAGGCAGGTATACCTGAGCATCATCCACAGTTACCTACTTAGAGCTCTGTCTTCATACACATATATATGTCTTACGAAGGCATAACGGTCTTTAGCCTATGAACTCCTCAGAAGTTTCTGATTGAATAGAACACCTCAGCTACAATAGCTGTAATGCATCATAGTAAAAATTAAAAAAAAATTATTATGCCTTTGTTATAAAAAATAGTTTAGCACTAGTGGAAAATCTATTCATGTATGGATCACAGAATGTACCATTAAGGTTTTATCAGGTCATTTTCCCAAACTCAAGCAGATGCTGATGAAAGTGCACAGGTTCAAAAAGTATATAAATTAATGCTAGGCCAGATGTGATATCACTTCTGTGGTTTGAGTAAACAACAGTTCATGTTAATTCCATACATACCATCTGTTTTAGGATTTGAAATTTGTCTTCATTGAGTAGACGGAGAGAGAAAACAAAAAGAATATATTTTTGCACTTTTTTCTTCCCCTTAGCATCCATAATATGAAATGCTGGAAAATTTACGTACCTAGGGAGGCGTTTGCAAGTCTGATGCTAAATTTTCAAATTTCTTTCTCATATCAGTCATTTCTCTCCTTTATTTGCCAATAGTTTGTATCTTACCTTGATAGCAGTGTTATACAAAACAAAGGTCACAGAATCACAGAATCAGAGAGGTTGGAAGGGACCCCTGGAGATCATCTAGTCCAACCCCCCTGCCAGAGCAGGGTCACCTACAACAGGTAACACAGGATGGTGTCCAGGTAGGTTTTGAATGTCTCCAGAGTCGGAGACTCCACCACCTCTCTGGGCAGCCTGTTCCAGTACTCTGCCACCCTCAAAGGAAAGAGGTTCCTCCTCATGTTTAGATGGAACTTCCTACATCCAAGTTTGTGCCCATTACCTCTTGTTCTATCACTGGCACCACTGCAAAAAGACTGGTCTCATCATCCTGGCACCCTCCCTTTAAGTATTTATAAGCATTGATGAGATCCCCTCTGAGCCTTCTCTTCTCCAGACTAAAAAGACCCAAGTCACAGAGTCACAGCCTTTCCTCATAAGAAAGATGTTCCAGTCCCCTAATCATCTTTGTAGCCCTCTGCTGTACCCTCTCCAGCAGTTCCCTGTCCTTCTTGAACCGGGGAGCCCAGAACTGGACACAGTACTCCAGGTGTGGCCTCACCAGGGCAGAGTAGAGGGGGAGGATAACCTCCCTTGACCTGCTGGCCATGTTCTTTTTAATGCACCTCAGGATGCTATTGGCCTTCTTGGCCACAAGGGCACATTGCTGGCTCATGGTCATCCTGTTGTCCACCAAGAGTCCCAGGTCCCTGTCTGCAGAGCTGCTTTCCAGCCTTTCCAGCAGGTCAGTCCCTAACCTGTACTGGTGCATGGGCTTATTCCTCCCCAAGTGCAGGACCTTACACTTGCCCTTGTTGAACTTCACGAGGTTTCTCTCTGCCCAACTCTCTAGCCTGTCCAGGTCTTGCTGAATGCTGGCACAGCCTTCTGGTGTGTCAGCCACTCCTCCCAGTTTTGTGTCACTAGCAAACTTGCTGAGGGTACACTCTGTGCCCTCATCCAGGTCATTGATGAATATGTTGAACAGGACTGGACCCAGTAGTGACCCCTGGGGAACACCACTTGTCACAGACCTCCAACTGGACTCTGTGCTACTAATCACAACCCTCTGAGCTCTATCTGCCAGGCAGTTTTCAATCCACCCCACTGTCCATTCATCTAACCCACACTTCCTAAGCTTGCCTATGAGGATGCTGTGGGAGACGGTGTCAAAAGACTTGCTGAAGTCAAGGTGAACAATGTCCACTGCCCTCCCCTCATCTATCCATCCAGTCACGCCATCGTAGAAGGCTATCAGATTAGTCAGACATGACTTCCCCT
>VFFE01007701.1:536962-672033 GCA_008921705.1 Burhinus oedicnemus
CCTGACCCATGTGCAGGAACTTGCACTTGGCCTTATTGAACTCCATAAGGTTTGCATGGGCCCAACCCTGAAGCCTGTCCAGGTCCCTCTGTGTGGCATCCCTTCCCTCCAGCATGTCAACCGCTCCACACAGCTTGGTGTCGTTGGCAAAACTTGCTGAGGGTGCATTCAATCCCAACATCCATGTCACCAACAAAGATGTTAAACAGTACCGGTCCCAGTACCGACCCCTAAGGAATACCACTTGTCACTGCACGCCACTTGGACATTGAGCTGTTCGCCGCAACCCTTTGAGTGTGACTGTCCAGCCAATTCCTTATCCACCAAGTGGTTCGTCCATCATATCCATGTTTCTCCAATTTAGAGACCAGAATATCATGCAGGACAGCGTCAAATGCCTTGCACAAGTCCAGGTAGATGGCATCTGTTGCTCTCCCCTTATCCACCAACACTGTAACGCTGTTGTGGAAGGCCACTAAATAAGTCAGACACAATTTTCCCTTAGTAAAGCCATGTTGGCTGCCACCAATCAACTCCTTATTTTTCATGTGCATTAAAGGTATGCATTGGAGCACTGAGCCCATCCCTTCAGAAATTTCCCAGGACCTTCAAGGGGTTTCCTTCACTTCCACAGTCTGTTTCCTTCATGCTTCTAGTTTCCCACTATAACTCACTTGTTTGCTCCCTCTGAAAGCAGCTCTGCCCTAGTTTTCTCAGTCTCTTCCTCATTCCCAATTGTTCAGCCCTCCTCCAGATCCATTCCAACAGGTCCATGTCCTTCTTATGCTAGGGACCCCAGAGCTGGAAACAGTATTCCAGGTGGGGTCTCACGAGAGTGGAGTAGAGGGGTAGAATCACCTCCCTCAACCTGCTGGCCACGCTTCTTTTGATGCAGCTCAGGATGTGGTTGGCCTTCTGGGCTGCAAGCGCACATTGCTGGCTCACGTTGAGCTTCTCATCCACTGACATCCCCACATCCCTCTCCTCAGGGCTGCTCTCAATCCATTCTCTGCCCAGCCTGTATTTGTGCATGGGATTGCCCTGACCCACGTGCAGGACCTTGCACTTGGCGTTGTTGAACTACATGAGGTTTGCATGGGCCCAGCTCTCAAGCCTGTCCAGGTTCCTCTGTGTGGCATCCCTTCCCTCCAGTGTGTCAACCGCTCCACACAGAGGAATAGAGGAAACCTCCTCACTTCCTAGTGATGGCCCAGCCCAACACATCATCCCCATTTGTGTACAAAATTTTTAAAACATGAGCAGCCACAACCCTCCTTTCTCTGCAGATTTGACACTGCAGACAGTCAATGTAGAAGCAGCAGTTAACTCCTGTGCACAGGTATGTGAGTTCACCCGTGAACCCACTGCTCAATCCAGTGTTTGCTGTGCAAACACTGGGTTACATAGGGTCCTATCATGCAGCTTGAAGCTTCTCAATATGGACATTTGGCTTATACCATAAGGAGATAAAAATTCCATAAAAAATAGAAGCAGTGAGAAATGTCATTTTCCACATTATCTTGTGGCAGCAAGAAAAATAGAAATTCTTATTTCATAATGCCCTTGAGGAGTATATCTGTGTTTGTGAATAAAGATTTGGGAACATATCACAACCAACCATGTGCAAGAGTTCCCTTTATGGTCAAAAAGGGATATTCACGAAAGCCAAGTGGTCACAGAGGCAGACAAATCTTACCACAGAATCATTTGTTTGCCAAGCTTTCCTTTATGTCCATGAATACAGATGATTGGGTATTCATTAAATAAAAGTACTATGCACACTCAGTTTGGTCTTCTGCTTTTAAGGAGCTACATAAGTGACAAAGCTTTCAGAATAAAACAATTTGTAATTAAAGGGAAAGTACAAGTACATTATTGAAAGAAAAAATCTAATTACATGTTAATAAAGTGTGGACAAGCATCTCTGGGAATCCCCATTCAATCTAGCCCAAAAATGGAAACTAACACGTACAGGAAAGTATAGGGTTATTAGCTAGCTCATGAAAGCATTCTTAGAAATTACTAATTCCCTGTAATTATTTTAATTTAACTAATTTTTCAAAGTATTCAGCACCCATCCAATGATAATGGAAGGCAGCAGGTGTGCCTGAAATCATGCCTAAAAATTGAGGCTAGGGACCCAAATCAAAACCCTTCAAAATTAATACAAAAACTCCCTTTGACTTGACAAAGCGTTGATAGAGCCCAGAAGTCGAAATTCCTTCTCTATGAGCGGAAAATTTTTGCAAGTATGTTGCAGCTACTGCATTTAAGGCCTTTTTGAGGTTGTCTGAAGAGGGATGAGAAAAGGGCACCCTACCCCAGTTTCCTTGCAGCAAATCCTGAAGCTTTGGGGAGAATATTGAATGTTTAAGCTACAATTTTCAAATGTCTTCAAAAGAACTACCCTTAAGTTTTTGTTTTTACTTAGTAGCTCTTTTGTGATCAGTGTGACACTGGTGCTTTGTACTTTTAAGGAGAGCTATGTTTGTGTTAGACTGTTTTCCCCAAGTTGTTAGGCCCCATTTCAACTTGAAAATTAATTTCATCATATGACTGTTAGTACTGAAAGTTATGTTAGTTAATAATTAACAAATAGCTAATAATACTAAAAAATAATTTTTATCACTGAATAACCCTTGCATTAGGATACGTGATGCAGCCAAATCTTTAATTATTATGCTTTAAATTTTAAGAAACATTTTCTTTCTCTTCTGCAGTGAAGTTTATTGTTCAGATGTGCTATGTGCTATATACACAAGAAAATATATGGGCATTCACAAAAGATATATTTTTTATATGGAAGAAATATACTGAGTGATTAAAAGAAATTCCAGGAATTTTATTCAAAATTGCTGGTCAACACATGTAATTTGTTCTTAAAATTCTAATGGTGATGGATTTGCTGTAGAAGCACTAATTCCCAAAAATAATGATAGGAATTAGTTCTTTATTATTTTAAATAACTACAGTAAGACAGAAATTCACCTTGTTTCTAGAATGGTCTTTTCCAAAGTGGAGCTACTGTGAGCCATTTCAGTCATTATAGATCTCAGATATCAGCCAAAAGAGAATAGGAAGGCTGTCATTTCCATAATATATGGTTAGAATTCAGTTATGAAATGTATTAAAGAGAACCATTCCTCAGGTGAATAAAGGATTTTGACAAGACTGTCCTGCTGGAAGGATAGTCAATCACCAGGATTATCTTTAACATAATCACCCACCAAGGTATAAAACTGCATTTCTAAAATGTCAGTTCATTTTGTAGTACCTAGATGGGTAATTGCAGGCACTAATTATCTTTCATTCCGAACAATTTAAGCTCTCTCTTGAACATTAGGCCTTTTCGCTAGATTTCTTCAATCCATTTGGTGACTGGATCCCAATTATACATCAGGATACCCTTTCCAAATTAGTCTGTGGGGATTTAGAGATGCAGATTCCATTAAGTATATGGGAAAGACTCATCATCTCATTTTGAAACTTTTAGTCCCACTGATTAAGTGGAGACTAGTCCTAAAAAGGGTAGAGATACAGGGACTTCCAGGCAGTCAAAGTAGTTTAAAAGTCTCCTAGCTGAAAAGATTTTTTAGAAATAATTATTACTGATTTTCTTGCTTCATCTCTGCAGTACTGTAATGGACCCAGATACTTGTGTAATCTGTTATTATGTAAATTGTTATAAGGGTCTCTTAGAGAAAAAAATGTCACTATCCTTAATGACCTCTTAGTGCAGGGAAACATCCCCAAAAGACCAGAAGCACTTACTCCAGCTACCTCAGTCTTAGCAACCGGGTTTCTTATCTTTTTGTCCCTAAAATTGTTTACACAGAATCAGTAGAGCAAAGTTTAAGATCAGCAGAACGCGGCGTCATGAGGGTTGTAGACAAAACCTGCTCCCATGCTTTAAAGTCCAGCCCAGGGAGAGTTGCTCAGCCCAGCTGCTCTGAGAACACACCGCCAGTTTTACAGAGAAATCAGTTGTGACCAACACTTTCAGTTTAGTCATGCCAAACACATGCACAATATTTCCAAGCATTAACCCTACCTCCCAAGGTAGCTGATAGTAGGAAATGTGTCCCATATTTCTTGATAAGGTTTTCTGTGATCTGTTGAAGGGTTGGGCGGCGCCCGAGTAGCCTTATGTTAAGGAAGAATTCAGGGGCAAGTGGCAGTGGGGAGCCAAGGAAATTTCTTCTTTCAACAGCAAGATTGTTCACTTTCCAGCGGCCAAACTCTCTGCAAAACAAAGCAATTCTCATCCAGAAATATGTCATTCAGATAAATGTTCCTCATTTGCAAACTACTCTGCTCTGTTGACTAGCTGGAGGTGAGTAGCTGGGTATTACAACAGACCTTGATAGTGATACTCTGTAGGGCGTAGGGCAAGAAATGAGTGTTATTTATTAGAAGTAATGACAGTACTCCATAACAAAATCAATGTTTGGGGGGGGGGGGAAAAAAGCCAATTAGGATGCTGCTGTTCCTATTGTTTATGTTTAGATCCTGACGTGAATACAGCCCTAGAACAACCAGATTTGCTAGAAATTAATAATTTCCCAAAATTTGGACCAAATGAAACAAGTGTTTTCATTAATATTAGCATAAAGCAAGTTTTAAAAACATTTCAAGAAACAAGCCATGTCCTTTGCTTTTTGATGATAAGTCACTTAGGTATGTAGCTGGCTAATTTGAACAATCTAGGGAAACACTGTCACACCACTTTTGACCTTACTATGATATTTCCAGTTTTCTGTACTTTTGGTCTCCATTTTGAGGAAATATGCAGATAGTAGGTCCGATTCCTAAAAACAGATGACTTTTCAGTTGTAGGGGAGATACAAATTAATTCAAAGACTTGTCCCCTTCCCCTCTCCAAAATAAATCAATGATAGCAGGGAAAATGAACAAGTCAATTACACAGCAATAAACACATCCTTTATTCATTTACTTACTAATTAAGATAACAGATAGAGTTATTAGTGGAAGGACTCATTGTCCTCAAAATCTAACCAAGATACATATCATTTGCAGTAACTTTGCTTTTGCGAGGTACATCAATAGCTGTTTTGATTACGGAGTCGAGTACTGTGAGAATTAAGTCCAAGGCAACCTGTGGACCGAGGTTTAGCTACCACCTCGTTGAGTCATTCATATAGCTATGTCAATTAAGATTTCCCTTAGATAAGATTGTAGGAAAGTAAATAGATTAGAGAGCTTGAAAGATCGTACTGAAGGTCCCAACTAAATATAGTACAACATTTGCAAAATTAACACAGAAAGCAAAAATCAAGGATGCAGCAAGCAAATAATGTGACTAGGATGAGCTATGTAATACATAATCAACATTAAATTTTTTTAGTACTTTTAAGTCCACAACCGTTAGTAAAACCCAGATAAATATATTCGTGTACAGCCCTTCTACTTTCCAGCATCCTCTTATTTCTTTTGAAGATCCAAACTGTCTTATCCCCAGTCTAGCTTAGATTTACATGCATAATAGATGACAATTCATTGCTGCTACTATGAACTGCCCTTCTTCTCAGACACATTCTTGCAGGTGCCATTTTTTTATCAAAAACAAATCAGAAGAATTATAATAGAAAGAGCTTTGTGTAACTTACCTGAAATTTAATGTGATTTACCAGTCAAGGGCACGGGACTAAACAGATTCCCACAGTTTCTTAAAGACTCTGCACATCACCGATGTGCCTAAATTAGTATTTGGAAATCGCTGTTTGATAGGTGTGGGAGTTTTTTAACTTAGTTGTTAGCTTTTAAAGTTTTCTCTCACAAATTTACTTTCCTTTTAAGAAGCTATAAAACTAATAACCTCTTTTTTCAGCCTTTATGGAACTACTGCATATTTATAGAAAGAGATGAGAAAAATTGCATACAAATATTTTTTGTCCTAAAGTGAAAAAATATTCATTGAGCATATTGACCACATTAATGCAGGCATTGAAAGAAGTGAATTACCCTGCACTGTAAATGTATTTTTCAAGTGAAAGAATAAAGAAATAAGAAAAACAGCTTTTTATTTAAAGTCTGTGCTTTCTGGGCATATCTGAGTGAATTTTATTATTTGTATATATCAGAAAATATAGGTCAGTTGTACCATTAAGACAGAATTGCTTTGACAGCAAGAAAAAAATACAAGCTTTATAATGTAAAATATTCATTTTATACCTTGATTAAATATTTTCTTCTAAACTTGCTATCTGACTAATTGTCCATATCAAAGCTGAGGTTCAAACACAAGAATAACAGAAAAGTTGCAGTTCTTATAAAAGCTAGTTCGATTTTCATTGCCAGGGTTTTTAAGGACAGAGAAGACCACCATAAAGCCGTCATCTGTCCCCTTTTTAATGCAGTCAAAGGAATATGACCAAATTGTTCTTGCTATGTCAGCGAGTTTATGACTGAAGAAGAAACCGTCTCCCAGAAAAACATCTCATCCTGACCTAAAAGCTGATGCTGAAGATTTCTCAGACTGTCTCAACAATCTGTTGTAGCATTTAAGTACAGAGAGTGCATTTTAGTTTCAACATTGCCAACTTCAGTTTCCAATTTTTGGAGCTTTTAATGTGTGTCAGACAGATTAAAAGGTTTTCTAAATATTCGGTACGTTCTGTGTAACTAATTACAGCTATTTTCTGAATCTCCTCTTAACTTTGGGCACAGTTGATCACCTTCTTTTGTGTTTCTTTGTCAACTGTGGTTCTAGATGATAGCTCTTACAGCTCTTCTCCAAAAGTGGCAAACGATTTCTTGGAAGAATAAAATAGAAACAATAGCCTCATCCACTTCAAATTCAGTAAGTATTTCCAAGTTAAGTAAGTATTTCCTCCTGTTCTATTACAAGTCCTTTATTTACTGAATCCAAAGACTTAATTATTCTAGCACCATGAGAAATTTGTTTGGCTTATTTAATTAAACTTTAGTTTTTTCCACAGTTTTTGCTATGGAAAGATTGTTCTTCTGTATCTTATGCTATTTCAGAGAGGGGAAGTAGACTAATGTTTTTGTAAAAGTTTTGGCATTCTTTTTTGATTCAGAGCATACCAATGGAAACCATTATTAGTGCAGCAAATAATCATCCTTTGAAATTCACTGCTGAGGAAACTGAGGAAGTAGAATACGTAAGCTGAATTTTTTTTAAAAATATGACAGTTTTATAACTCTGCCACAGACTGAGCTGAAGCTTTTAAAGAACTTAAAAACCAGTTATCATATTTTCCTGAAGTCTTTCTTAAATGAAGTGTTGGAATATGGAGAGATGAAGACCTAAACCCTCTGGGAGAGACAAGGGGAAGCTTCATCTCTGAAGATAAAAGAGAGACATGGGACACCAAAACTGAGCTGCCTGGCTGCAGAAGCAGTGATATCTAGATGTGAACAAGCAAGAAGTCATTAGCAGTTTCTCCAACAGGAAACTTGAAAGATTTCAGGCTTCAGAATTAACTGGGTTTATGAGAGCAAAGTGTAGGAACCAGTAAACCTGGGCTGGAGTTCAGGGTGGGGTGTTTGCGCTGCATTATTTCTAGCATGTAGAGTGATGAGGTTTTCACAAACACTTTCTACATACATGAGGGTCATGAATAACTGCTATCTTAAAATTAGAGCTAATTTCTCTTTCAGAAATTTGATTGTAAGTAAAATCATGTCCTTATGTTCCTTTTATATGATTTATATAAATATGTATATTTATTTACCTATACATACAAGTTCTCGTTCTTCTCTTGATTTCATGTTGCAAGCAGCAGTATATGCTCTCCTATTTCCTTCTCCCCTTTTGTATCACACAGTAAAGCTCAACCTTTATTTACCTGTTTATCTTGCAGTCATTCTCTCTAACACAAACTCTCCAGCCCTCAAACAATTTTTGTACCAAATGTGCATTATCCTCTTTTGGAAATTGTGTTCCTGTCCACTGCCAAAGACAGAGTAGCAGACCTGACAGAGTTAAAGATCTTCTTAGTAGAGAAAATACTGCCTTCCAAAGTCACGGGAGTACCATTCATCAGAAGAACACCTCCCACAGAATATCATAGCATCAGTGCTGGCTGCTGGTCAAGAAAACCAATTATGAACTGAATACAAACACTAGAGGTATTAGAAGCTTATTCTTTCCTCCTCTTCCTCCTCTTCTGCTGTCTAGGAGCCAAGACTAGCAGCTGTTGTGGTGCTATGAAGAACCTAAGGTTTAATAGCAGGTGGTACCCCCTGTGCTGCCCATATATTTCCAGCCTGAACAGTATGTTAACCGTTGGATACAGCTCTTTAATGCTCAGGGCAAAGCCTGTTGTTGAGAAGATGATGGCTTTGAGTTCCTGGGATTATAAGAGAGGGAGGAAGTCAGTCAGTCTGGGTCCTAGGATGAAGCCTATAACGGAACAGCATTATTATCATAAGTAGTGCCAGAGACCACGGGCAGCATCCTCTCCATCTTCCTACATATCAGAACCATGGATTTATATGTCCTACCAAAAATCTGGTTCCTGGCTGATTGGCTAACACACGTGCAAAAGCCCTGAAGCCCAGTAGTGCCAATTCTGACCAGCTGTACTGCTTGCATGCCACAGCTTCTGTCTGCTGAATGGGGTCTCCTGCCATTGGTTCTATTTAGAGAAAGTTAGGTTGAAGAATGATCAGTCAAGGAGTCAGTGTGGGGTAAAAACAAGCACAATTTAAAACACAGTTTTTATTTCAACACTATTTCTTTTATTTTTTACTATTATTTCTTATTTGTGTTGCTATGCTACCATATTCAGAGTGGTATTTTATCCAAGAATAATATTCTGACATGAAAGACCCCTTCGTAAAGTATTGCACGAGTTGTGGACACATTTTGAAAGAAGCTTAAATTGCAAGTAGATCTGAAAGTAATTCTAGGGAAGCAAGCCAACAAGGGTTGTCTATGTCTCTTTTGAATTTCAAGCCATAGGGTTTTTTTCAAATGTGTATATAAATTATACATTTTTCTTCTACCGCTGTATTAATTTCAATACATTTTAAATCATATGGTATGGGGAGATACAGGGAAAGTTCTACATAAAACATCTAGTTGAAGGAAATTTTTAAAAAATGCCATTGTACTCTAAAATTGCAGTATATAGAAGACTTGAAATGGGAATGTAATCTCTGCTATTGCAGATGATTAAATCAGAGCCTAAAAGAGATTTACAATGAGTCTGATGGATTCTTCTTAACTACAACAGTCTCTCCTATGGTAAGCCATACATAAAACGGAGCCCAGGCAAAATTAGCAATGTTAGGCCTCATTATAAGTAACTTACGTGTTTTATAAAACAGTATTAGTACTGGTAAGCATAAATATTAATGAATAGTAGTGTGGCATAGTTTGGAAAGCACTCTGGGAAAACAAACTTCACATCATTTTTAATACTGAAGAACTCTTCTGTGTTCCTTTCTCTTCATGTCTTCTAAATGTGACAGCTCCACTCTTAGATGGTGAGAAAGTGACTGCTTCAAATGGGCTGGAATGACAGTGGGATTCTGAAGCCAATGTTTCCCATGCAGCTCAAGTTAATCTGTTGGTAGAACAACTCAATAGGAGAATATACAGTGTTTTTCTCTCCCTATCTTCTTTAAAAGCTTGAGGATTTCTTAATGTCTAAGCGCATAGCTTGAATAAGGCCAAGATGATATAAAATGAAACTACTACTGTATTAAGTTTCAGAACAAGAAGGTCAACGGAACGTTATAATGCTCATGATTTACACCATGCACTGATCCAAGAGTGGGGCTCATCTAAACTGCCAGCTGCACAGGCACAAACCAAAGACAAGCTCAACTGCGTGGCTCTGATAGGGGTAGTAACACTATCAACGACATTTCCTCTGTCCCGCTCAATGCAAAAGCTATGTATAGCTATAGCTGTTGGGGAAAATTGTACACAGGCTAATTCCTCTACAGAAGACAGGCTCAGAGTGGATTGTATGTACACCACTTGGCCCCAACTACACCACATTCTTACAGATTTTATAAAAGAGGATCCCATAGCAGCAATATTCCATTACCTTGCAGCTACCTACCAGCAGTTCTATGACAGTAACACATAAGTATGGAAAGTATTTGCTAGCAGAAAAAAATGAAAACATTGGCTTTTAGAGAGAAGATTCACCCAGATGTGAACAGAACCAGCATCAGACAATAACCAAGGCTGTGCTATTCACAGATTGTCAGGTGAAAAATTCTCCTTACCACCACAGGTCATAGAACTTTCAACAGTTATTAAACTCTATTAAGTGATGGAGAATCTGCCACAACCTTTACTAAATGTTTGTTACAGTTGATTTTTACTATTCAAGGTGAAGAAGAAGGCAATTATTCATATATTGACTGAGCAGCCTTCTGAAAATATTGACTTTTGTATAGAAACATGATAATAGGGACAAACACTTCAATATGAGCAAAGTAGACATAACAGCTTCCATTGATGGGAAGAAGCAGCAGGGCCTGATGGTATAGAATACATTTTATCTATGTCTCAAAATTGTCAGTTATCCAGACATGATGATTAAACAGAAAAAACCTAAAGATATAATAAACTCCTTTTAAACATACTTCCTATTGCTGAAATGGAAAGTATTTCTTGATTAACTATATCATCATAATTGTCTGGCATTTTCCCAAAGTCAAAACAGAAATATATATGTGCTGCTGAACATATATATATTTTCCATATTATTGCTTATATTTATACTTCTTTTGCCTTATAATGAATAAGCACTATCATTAGGATTTCTTTTTATCTTAATATACTATTACCCTGAAACATCCTAGTACTATTTTTGCCTGTCTTTGCCTTTCTATGCCTTTTTCATCTTATCAGTTTCCTTGCACTTGAAATTCTACTTCCAGAACTAAAATTCATTACTATCAGCTTCACTATCTTCTTATATTATGCATATGAAATATGTAGAAATACATGAACAAATTTTAATAAAAATATATATATTACATACCTAGAATGTACTCAAATGTATTTCTTTTTATGACTACTCATAGTCAGATTATTTTCCCAGCTACTGTGACATAAGAGATTTGAAACATATCACCTGTCATAAACATCGGAAGGGTTTACTACAGAAGAGGAAGAAAGGTGACTTTCCTTTTGTCCGTGTCTGATAAATGTTTAGCCTCTGTAATATATGTAGCAAAAAAATCCTCCTCTATTAAAATCTGAGAGGGAATTATTTCTGTACCCTGCCTTGTGGCTTTGTGTTTGCCTTTTACCTATACTTTGTGATATACTTCCAAACACGCTTGTGAACATTTAATTAGAGTCTCACTGTTAACATATTTAACTGTACCAATATTCATGCAAAAGTATTTGTACAAAACTAATAGTTCTTTATGACTTAAACTTATTTAACTTCTGCCTCAGAAGAAGCTCAATCACCCAAGCAGTATATAGTAATAAGAATGTGTTGCAATTTACACAAAAGATAAAACAGCAAGAACAGGTGGAGTACAAACACTTCTGAACTGAAACATGTTTGTATGAACAGTCCATCTAATAGTGAGGAACTGGTGAATTAGCTTGTAAAATTGTGTCAGTTTGCACAGGCTTTTAAGACAAGGATTAAATTCCAAGCAAATTCATTATTTCTACATATGGTAATAGTTACAGACAGCAGAGAGGAAAGGGAGAATTCCTAGTAAAACCTACCCTTGCCTCTACTACATCTGAAATGGAGAATGACTGGGATACTTGTGAGGTGTTTCTTACAGTCTGAGTAAGCAGAACATAGATTTTTGCAGCTTTTTTATATTTCTGGAGTGTGATTATTTAGATGTGCTCTGGCCAGTAGGTATTCTTTCCTGTGTTAATGACAATAACGATATGGATTTACAGCCTGCTAGGTAAGATGGTGGCATTTTTGGAGTTACAAGTAGTTGTCCATCCAATTAATTACAAAACATCCGGGTCACTATTCATTATCACTGGTTTATATATTTATTCTTCCCTACAAGAAGTACTGATTTCATGGTTTGTCACATGTCCGAGAGGGATGCGACAACTGTTCATTCTCCCCTTGACAGTATCAAGAGAGTTTCTAATACCTCGTACCCGCATTACTCAGACAAATCCGTCCCTTCTACAGTCTTGGCAAGCTCAAAACATCCTTTTTTCCATGTTCACATCTGCCCATAGGAATCATTTATTCTCTAGACAACAGATTTTATAAAATAGTGCATTTGCTTAGACTTGCAGAAGACTAATGAAAACCAAAAAACTCCTCTGACTTGATTCTTACATTTCTTTCAATTTATTTTCAACCATTACGAAAGTTGATTTTGTCTAAAATTCAGTATGATGAAAAAGTATGGATTTAAATTTTGTAAATGTGGTATAAAAACTAGGTTTTCTAGGTTTTCCACAATGCACTGATTACCTTCACTCTGTTTCCCAGAATGTTTTTGGAGAAGCAGGTATCTTACCTATAGCTAAAACAGTAGTTAACCTTTAAAATGGAGAAGTCTGCCTTGGAGAAGAGTTTTTTGACATAAAAAGGAGAAAACTTCTGAGAAAGAGAAGCAGAAAGGTATATTTACAGTCTTTTTGTCTAACATTAAGAGATATCAATAGATATCATATAGTTGATTGTTCCTGTAGTTGATTGTACATGAACAAAACCTAATGACTCCGGAATTTTATAACAAAATGAAACTCTGAAGTTTCTGGAACTCTCTCTGAGAAGGTGCTTTATGGATCAACATGGATTCAAAATCAACACTAAAATCAGATTCTTCCTTCTCTTCTTGTCCTGACTAAAATTAAAAGAATGGAACCAGATTTCTTGTAGACATCAGGAAGAAAGTTGAACTATGGAAGTGTTTTAGTGGCTAAAACAACACAAGAAAATGCAGTTTGTGAAGACTGAATCAGCATAAAGATGTCTTGGAGAAAATAAAACATTAAGAGACTACTCATTGATTCAGTATTGGTGGATACCCTCAGATGAAACACAGGGGAAACACAAACAGCTAAAATTCTTCATCATGTGCTCCAGTTCACAGTCCCAAAGTCTTTGAAATGTCTTTTATCAGTATTTTTTTAGAACTACAAAACCGGTCTGTTGTACTGGGCAACAGACAAAACCAAACTGTGATAAATAATTTAAAATTTAAAGGTAGTGCTTCTTATTTACCCTATTTGTCATTTGGAAAATTGAGGTATATTAAGAGTACTGTAAGCAAGCATGACCTCCTTCTGTCCCCTACTCAGAGCATACTCAGAGCATACCAAAAAGCTTTATGACCTGGCTAGTATGGCAGAAAATATGAGCTCTTAAACCCTTTGAAAACTCTTTGTTTGTTTGTTTGTTTCTGGGAAGTTATTGAAGCTCAGTAACGGCTTAGGCTTGGGGCCACAGAGACATCAAATTCCCATCTATTCAAACCAAAGGCTGATGTTGCTCCTGCAGAAAGGTCCCTTAAATGATTGGCTTCAAACAAAATATATATTCTCAATATATTCTCAAACAAATACTGATCCAAAACCTTATCTATCAAGCTATACATAATGTCTGGAATTGTTCCTTTTCCAGTAAGAATGTTGTATAAACTTAAATAATCTTCTATATTGTAGATTATTTAGCTAATTTTCTATACAGTTATCTGGTTTGGCCCCAGCTGGCAACAAAGAACCACCACGGTGGCTCACTTAACCCCCCACAGCTGTGGGGGAGAATTGGAAGAAAAAGGCAAAACTCATGGGTTGAGATAAAGGCAGTTTAACAGAACAGCAAAGGAAAGAGGAAAACAACAGCAATAACAGTAATGGAGGAATGTACAAACACGGTTACCAGACAGAGAAGCTCCAGCCCCCTTCTCCAGCCAGCTCCCCACTATAGACTGGGAATGGCTGACATGGTATGGAATACCTGTGTATGTGCCAGCAACTTAGGAAAATTAACCCTATCCCTGCCAGAACCAGGACAACAATTTATAAGTTTATCCTTCCAAATAAGAGACTTTTTCTCTCCTGTTTACTTCTCTGCCACTCCTGCGGAATACATGTCAGAAGTACTATTTACAGCACTGATAGATGACAGGTACTTAACCTGCACTTGAAATTATAAAGGCAATTGTTTCTACCAAAACTGTGGGATGGGTCTGGCTTTACATGAGTGCAAGGCTCACAAACATAGGTCTAAACACTGTTTTGATATTGTGAAATATAACAATTATGTTATTGCTGTTTGTAGAAATTCAAATTGTTGAAAGCAGTAGAATGTAAACCAAAATACTTTCTGAAAATACTTTGGTGTGTTATTTGTTTGTTTGTTGCTTAGCTCTTGGGGGAATGTGCTGCTGATCTTCTTTGCATCTAAATGTTATCCTCCTATATAAATGTTGTTTCACTGGTGACAGGAAATGCTCAGATCTCTACTTGCACACAAAAGATAAAGCCAGGGACTCATATTCAGAATACAAAAATGTTTCAATTTTATTTTCTACCACAACAAAGGATGCTTCTGTTTTAGCATCATTATTTATATTAATTCCAAAATAAATCTGGAGGTTTGGTTTGTTAAAAATGGTCTTGGTGTTATTCTGTTTTCCAGTGGCATAAATTGCGAATATCTCTACAGAACCAGTTGAATTACAACAGTGAGCTGAACAGAGAATTGGGGCAATAAACTTGTCAATATAGTTCCAGATTACAAACACAGAGCTTTCTAATGCTCTTAACTAAATAAAAGTGTTCAATGGGAGTTCAGTTACTAATTTCTGCCACAGAAACAGTTAAGCATTAATTGTATTCTCTGAAAGAATAAAGCCTATATACCTGTGACATTTCATTTTACTTTCAGTCCTCATGAATGACATGGATGTAGAGTTTATGCAAGGTGGGCAAACAAACTCGGAAACAAAACTTTCAGGACTCCAGGACTTGTATAAAACTGGGTAGGTCAGTTTGTAATACACCTTATAAAATACATGTTGGAGACTTTACATGCAACTAGATCTATTCTGAAGCTCAGACTACATTAAAAAATGCTGAATAAGATACTTAATTACTCTACAGAGTCCAAAAATGAGGTGTTTTTGTTTTGAATTTTACTATTGTAAAATATATGTATGCATTATTACAAAAATTCTGTGCATCTGTATCCATTTCATTATCCCTCACAGCACCTTTGTAGAATAGGTCTGCGAGAGAAAAATAAAAGTGATTGTGGAAAATTTCAAATGGGATATAAGCACCAGTGGGAGAGAAAATATTATTTATAATTATCAGGTACACCATAAATTTTATTTATAATACCATGAATCCTGACACAGATTGGGAAGGAGTGAGACTTCACGCATCCAACAGAGGCTGGAACAAGAACTGCAGAAGAGGGACGTATTTTACAAACAACTAAGGGAAGCAATGCATGGCATATCCTCACAAACATTTAGCTATGCTCAGGGTTACTCTGCCTTTATACTAATGAGGTTGATCTAAAGACTGTTCTGTATCACCAGTATCTGTATTAACAGTGTCACAGCTGTGCTTGTACTAACAGCATCATCATCAGCAATGGTGGCTTGTTAGTCTGAGTGAAGTGCCATGTAAGCGCAACTGTACTGCTGGTTCATGTCTGGTTAGCTTGCTGGGGTCAGAAGCCTTCCTTTCTCTTCTCTTCCATTTTATTCCTGAAACAGGATTTATAACATATTTGGGAGGCAGTGTAAGCTATGCAGGCCAGTTGCCATGAAGAAGAGATGTAATTATTGAATTAACATTAGCAAAAAGATGATTATTTATCTTTTATCTATATTTTAATTTGAGGTTGATTAACCAATAATTTCAGATTATTAGCCACAGTATAGCGACTATGCTTAGGACCTCGTTCTGGCTGCTATTGTGCACCAAGCTTAAGATAATGAGGGCCTACAGGAAAGTTACAGTACTTTCCTAGAAACGTTGTTTAGGAAGAAACTGAATGCAACATAGTTGTACAGATCTAGAAATAGAGCCAAGATTAACTGGTTTCCCAAGCCGTATGCCCAGCAGACATGATGGTATTTTTGTCCAACTTCTTTGTATAAGGAGCAATGCTGGGCAATTACTGGGGATTCTGTTTTGGCCACAGTAAGCTTAACCTTATCTATTAATGTCTTGGCCAGAATGATTTCCATTCTATTGTAGAACATGCCAGCTTTGCAATGCTGCCATAAAAAAACACCAGTGAACCTCCACTGTTTCTCATAAATCAAGATTACATGTTAAATATAGTCCAGTATTTTATATATAATAAGAATATGTTACATAAAGTGAAAGAGGTATGAGGATAAATGAAGTAATCTATATAGCAGTTAGGAACAATGGCAGTGCATTACTACAAACCTGTTCAAGTAAGGGCCTGTGATAAATTACAAAATCTTGTGCCTCTGGATTACCAGCTTGAGTACAGTTCAATGTGGCAACAAAGCAAGCATTTTTACCATCTGGTGGTTGTCTAGTGGCTAGTGTGAAAGGAACTCCAACACCAGTTCCTAGGGTAAATGTATATATCTCACAAATGTATTTCAGAAGGAAGCTAATCAGCATATTCATAAATACTCTCACTGAAAACAATGCAGCAAATAGATAACACCAGGGCTTGCTCTTCCTGTCTCAGAAAACGTCAGCAGTAGAAAAAAAGACAGGATGGTCAAAAGTCTTCCTGCACCAAGCTAAATGCTACCTTTATGCTGCTTGTGTATTGAATTGGCTTGGTACAAGGCTGTACTGTAACACATATTGCTGCATTAGCATGAAACTTACACAGCCATCAACATGTATAGATACGTTCATCTTCTCTGAGTTAGACCTACTGTGGTGCAGACAGTAGTGATTCTTGATGTGTCTTGGACAAGGTCAGAGATAGTTACTTTACCATATGTGTGGAAGAATTTGCTTCACCTATGAGCCTGGGATCAGCTGAAAACATGACAAAAATGACAATAAATTAGGAGTAGAAAATGAGTAAATAGCTGAACAGCACAGAAACCTCACTTCCATTAGTCTCCTTGCCTTACTTTTCTTGTAAGAAGTTGTTCACACACAACCAAAGCTACAAAAACCCAACTTCCCTATCTCCCCTACACATCAGTTACTTGTCTACCAGGTAGGAAAAGAGAGAGGTAGATATTTCTCTGATTTTCTGTCATGAGTTCAAGCACTGTGACATGAGATTAAAATGAATGTTCAGACAGACAGAATTATCCTCTGGATTGCTCCTGCTTTTTGCTCATCTTAAACCTGACAGTTCTGTGTGGCTAAGATTTAATTCCCTTGACCACAGGGTCACCTTAAGAGTGGCAAATAACTTTCTCTCCTGCAGGGGTCATAGACATCCAGGGGTAGTCTTTAGCAAAAGTAGGTTCACCACACTGAAACCAAGGTAGAAAAAGCAGAAAAGCAGGTTTCAAAAATAAAAGTGTAACTCTCACAAGAGCACTGGGTTTCCTCAAATATACTTCTGAAAGTTACAAGAGATGTGTTACATGGAGCCCATATACTGTTGCCTCTTTGGGGATACTCTTGTCTTCATGAAGGCTTCTCACTGAGATGTCACCTCACCTGCTATGACTGAGCTGCAGCGAACTACACACTGACACAGAAACCTGGCAAGAATTCCAGCCTGCATTCATGTGTCTTTTTTTCCAAGAAAATTAAGTCACAGGAAGGATGCATGGATATCCTGGTCTGAATGTGGATGAGACAAAAAAATGCCTTCAATATGAAGAAATAGGAAACACTCTTTTATCCAACAGCTCTGACATAGTCATGAATCCTTGCATCCTTTCAAGAGAAACTTGACCCAGCAGCAGCTGCACAGATAGGAACAAACACATTCTTCACCTCTTTAACCTGAATAAGATCACAAAATTCACTGCCAAATGGAGACCATTTAAATGCTAATTGGGACTGCAGGTGATTTCTTTTCCTCTCTGATTTTTCCTTGAAACAGAAATAAAGAGAGTTGCAGCAATACAAGCTTTCTTTTTTCTTTTTTAATCACAGAATGGTAGGGGTTAGAAGAGCCCTTTGGAGATCATCTAGTGCAACCCTTGTGCTAAAAGCAGGTTTACCTGGAGCAGGTTGCACAGGATCACGTCCAGGCAGGTTTTGAATATCTCCAGAGAAGGGGACTCCGCAACCTCTCTGGGCAGCCTGTTCCAGTGCTCTGCCACTCTCAGAGAAGTTTTTCCTCATGTTCAGATGGAACTTCCTGTGTCTTAGTTTGCACCTGTTGTCCTGTCACTGGGCACCACTGGAAAGAGTCTGACCCCATCCTCTTGACACCTGCCCTTTAGATATTTATAAGCATTGACGAGATCCCCTCTCAGTCCTCTCTTCTCCAGACTAAACAGACCCAGGTCTCTCAGCCTTTCCTCATGAGAGGTGCTCCATTCCCTTGATCATCTTTGTAGCCCTTCACTGGACTCTCTCCAGTAGTTCCTTGTCATTCTTGAACTGGGGAGCCCAGAACTGGACACAGTACTCCAGATGTGGCCTCACCAGGGCAGAGTAAAGGGGGAGGATAACCTCTCTCGACCTGCTAGCTACGCTCTTTTTAATGTACCCCAGAATACCATTGGCCTTCTAGGTCACAAGGGCACATTGCTGGCTCATGGGCAACTTGTTGTCCACCAAGACTCCCAGGTCCCTGTCTGCAGAGCTGCTTTCCAGCAGGTCAGTCCCTAACCTGTACTGGTGCATGGGGTTATTCCTCCCCAGGTGCAGGACCTTACACTTGCCCTTGTTGAACTTCATTAGGTTCCTCTCTGCCCAACTCTCTAGCCTGTCCATGTCTCACTGTATGGTGGCATGGGCTTCTGGTGTGTCAGCCACTCCTCCCAGTTTTGTATCATCAGCAGACTTCCTGAGGGTACACTCTGTGCCCTCATCCAGGTCACTGATGAATATGTTGAACAGGACTGGACCCAGTACTGACCCCTGGGGAACACCACTTGTTACAGACCTCCAACTGGACTCTGCACTGCTGATCACAACCCTCTGAGCTCTGCCATTCATCCAGGTCTCAATCCACCTCACTGTCCACTCATTTAACCCACATATGGAGTGGATGAGTGGACAGTGCAAACATAATTGCAAGTGCAATCAAGCATAATAAAATGCTTGATTTTGTTCTAACTGTAGTTCCTATGCAGTATTACTGCATCATGTGAAAATTAATATAATTACTGACATTGAAGGAAATTACAGGAAAAATATTCACCACATCTTTACATCCATGTCATACTAAAGTTAATTTACTGAACCAATTAAAAGTATAAATGGTGAAAGTACTTAAAGTGGTTATAAATCAAACATTTTTCACACACACAGTATTTGTTAATCTGTTTGTTCTCTCTCTGGTTAATAGTTTAGTATACTTTGGGTTCTGTGAGAAAAACATATACCATAAAATTTAACAAACATGCAAATTTTGGTTTTGTAGTGGAATTTTTGTAGCATTCTTTATATATAAATGGCACTTTTACAACATAAATAAAGAGAAAGGATTTTTACATAGAATAATTTGAAACCTAATTGCAGGCTTCCACAATCTTCTCCTTTTCCACAGAAACTGTGTAGCCCCAGTAATTATCATGAAGTGCAAAAACTATGTGCTATGCATAAGCTAGGAGTCTTTCATGCTGCAATTTGATCTATCAGTATCCATCTACAGCCCCAGTAAGTTATAAACTTTTTCTGTATCTTTCCACAGGAAGAGTAATTACAGTCATTTGCCTGAACATAGGACCTAGATCCCTTTCAAAGGGTATGTTGTTAGTGGTATATTATCAAGTTAGAAGGCTGTTTTATGTGGGATCCTACAGAAATTATCCTGAATCTGGTCCTTTTTAAAATTTTCATTATTGAGTAGGATGATAGAAAATATATTCATAAAGTACGCAGACAATACTAAGCTGAGGACTGTGGCAAGTGCTTTTGAAGATTTATAGAAACCAGAGAAATGGTTGAAAATTGAAAAGATGGAATGTGATAAAAAGCAAGTTACTATGCTTAAAAAAGGACAGAATACATACAAAATAAATAACTAAACAAGTAGAAATATGGTAAAATAGATTTTTTTCAAGAAAACCACCTAAATCTGCTTGGGATTTTACTGCAAACATGGCAAATTCTTACATAATACAAGAATATTTTATATATGACAAAATAGCTATGTCTCTTTCCAGAGTTCTGCTAAGATCTCAATTAGAAGAGTGCTCCCAAAGACAGACAGAAAAAAAATTATGTTTAAATCCTTTTGATAACAACAAAGAGATAAAAAATTAAAAGAAACTTCTTATTAAGAAAGGTTGGACATTTTGTTTTTTCAAGAGAATACAAGCTTCTGGAGGACATGACAACAGGCTTCTAATATGAAATGTTTTTCAGAAACAGGAGGCGAACAGTTGTTTAAATAGGGAAAACAAGGTTTATTTGGGGCAAAGAAGGCTGAAGAAGAGATTTGTCTCAGCCCTACATTTCTGCATATCCAGCACTGTAAATCTGAGTAAAAGTATCGTGTTGACTAATGCTGTCATACGACTTGCTATATTCCCGTTCTGCTGACATCCATCTACTATCTCTTATTCCATTCTTATTAGTTTGCATTTGCCAGCATTGCAAGCATTTTGTGGGCACCTTCAGTATCTGTACATACTCTAGTGTAGGGGATTCTTGGTTGTTAGCAATTTCCAGTACACAAATTAATAATATTAGCAGTTATTGTTCTATCCCTGCACAACAGTTCGTGAAAAGAGTGTAGAAATATTATCACTGAAGGAAAATAAGGAACTGTCAGCAAAGTAATGGAGTTTAATTACATTTTATACAGGGTAAGGATTTGCTACAAGTTGATATGAGAATATGAAATAAAGGATTTTTTAAAGTACTAATTATAATTGTTATATTTCATAAAAGATTAGTCATATAATGGATGTTGCAGTATGCAGGAAGCATTGTTCCGGAGTGTCAGAGTGGAGCTGTGGTTTAGAGCTATGCAGTCAAGAACATTGTTTTCACTGAAAATGTCAAATATGCAGTATTTACTAGCTGTTTCAGTATTTCAGTAGATTTACTATACGTAGATGTAATGGTTTGTTTCAGTGATATTAAAAATATTTCGAGATTATTTTTTAATCGATTAACTTTTTTTGAGACTAATATTTTTCTAAACCTGATATATTTTGATTCAGAGACATCAATAAGATGTCATTATAATTACACAGAAGTTGTATAATTAAAAGTAATATAATGTAATTTTTATCCTTATGGAATTAAAAATAAGAAAATACATACATGCGTGTAATTTTTTTATTATTAAGATTCTACGCCTACTGAGTTATCATTTTATTTCGCACCCAGGAAGACGAAAGGAAAAAATAAATATATTCCTACAAATAGCAATAGTCAGAAAGAAAAATTGTCACTTGCCTCTGAAACCATGAAATTGTTTCTTCCTTGAAGTCACAGAAAGAGGAAAAGTTGGTTTTGTCTATGACAGCAGGTATACATGTTGTCCTTCATACATGGCCTTGCCCTTAGAAAGTAATCAGTTATTCCTGATTGATTTGAGGGAAACCTCATGATAGAAATCTTAATTTGCATGAAGTGTTTTTCTCCTTTGGCTCTTATTTGGGTTATGTTGTTGTATTCTTCTAGTACATTTTTCAGTAGTTGCTTAAAGCATGATCATGTAAAGTACTAATTTGGTTTACACAACTGCTACAAACTACAGTACTGTCTTGGCTAGTAATAGTAAAAGTCATAAAAATTCCAACAAAATTTAAATTACTATAAAAACCTATAAGGATTATTTCAGGTGAATGCTCTGAGAAGAGGTGATTCTTTAGAATCTGATTTCCTCAGTGGGAAGGAAAACAGAAAGAAAAATATCTGTTTCAAACTGGAAGAGAATTACTTATTAGGAAACTATTTCTAGAATTTTTTGTGGAACAGCTGTAGGTCTTTAGTAAACTACAGTTATAGCGATATCCTGCCTTTTCAGTCCCACAGTCAGTAATTCAAATGTGCCTGTAACTCAGATATGATCACTACCCTGACAGCTGGAGATAGGGTGACAAATAGCTCTTCCAGTTCAACCATTGACATAATTGAAATGTGCTGCCAGGGGAGAACAAAAGAAAGAGTATGGATAAGCATCAGCAAAACCCATGTGAATGGTACAGTCCTTCCACTGCTCTGCTTTTACTAGCACAGTAGTTTTAGACTGTTCAGGTTGGCTGTGATAATTGTGATTTGCTAACGGGATTGCTCTCACACTGGAAACAGAGTGGAATGATCTTTCATTAAACGTTTACAAAACTTACATGCTAGCTGTAGAAGATGAAATGTGAAAACATCATAGATGTGCTAAAGTTTACAGGAACAACCTACTTTACATCTTTTATGACAATATCTTGAGAAAGTATAACTGAAATGCTATTTTAAGATTCTATTCATCTTAAATAGTTTTAAGATTCTTTATCAAAATATTTTTCTGCTGTGGTTGTTCAGCCAACAACTGGGATGCAAATGGTTTTGTACAGTGGACAAGGCCTGGCACTGAAAACCAGATCTGTAAGAGATCTTATCTCATTTTCACAGGTGACTAAGCATACTTTGTATAAGTTTTTTCTATCCTTATACTTTTACACGGTAGTAGAATAAATATTTTCATATTTCTAGCAAGTATTCTGGGATACAAAGTACGTTACTAATCAGTATGTGCCTGACCTTCCTGTTTGGGAAGGGGCTTTAGGGATTTTAAAGCAAAATGTGTTTTAACTCAGCCATATAGCCATTGCAAATTGCACTTCTTTAAACACAGAGAATAACCTCTTTGAGCCTCAGTTTTCCCATCTGGAAAATGGTAGGAATCGAGACATTTATTCCTTACACATGAAAGTTATAATAGTTCTTTTTGTAAAATAGTATTCAAAGCACAGTTCTGTGCCACTCTGTAATCAGAAACTTCTATACTTGGAAAATAATTAATGCCTTTCTTCCATACGAGAAGAGTAGGATTTTATAAGAAACTGATCAGGAAGAACATAACCTAGTAGATGAAAACTAGGAATATTTGCAGAGGAACCTATTTGCCCACTCTTTTTTTCCTCTCTGAGTTCTCTAGAATTCAAGATACTGAGATTTTACATCTCACTACCTTGAAGGCAAATTTGGGGTTGCCAATATTTTTCTTCTCTTTTCAGCCAGTCATGGTCATTCTTTATTAGAGATAGATATAGATACTTACAGAGATAGAAATTCCATAACCTTCACCCCAATTATACTGCAGAATGAACTTTCATGTTATGGGAATGACAAAGTACAGAATGACCCAAAGCCTCTGTCTAAGGACCAGCAAGAATAGAGTTAATATTTTGCTCTGTGTTAGAAGACAACCACAGCTGCATATAGTGCTATAGAGCTAATCTGTTGAGGGAAGCATAACTGGAACCAGGTGGGAGGAATTAGAAATTTCCTCAGGGCACTTAAAGAAGGTTATACTTGGGGAAGGGCTAGTTTTAAATGATCATGTGCCTCACGGTGAAGGGAATGACACACATGATGTGGGGTGAAGAAAGAAAATTGATTCTTAGGAAGTGATTTTAAATGTGTCTTCCAAAATCATAGTCTTTCTGCAAAAATAATTCTAAATGAGGATAGTCTTTGAAC
This sequence comes from Burhinus oedicnemus, assembly GCA_008921705.1. Classification (NCBI taxonomy): domain Eukaryota; kingdom Metazoa; phylum Chordata; class Aves; order Charadriiformes; family Burhinidae; genus Burhinus; species Burhinus oedicnemus. The sequence continues at coordinate 560,673 of VFFE01007701.1, forward strand.
TTTATAGAATAGTTAGTGGGAAGGTTCTGCATTTGCCCTTGTGTTTTTAAGGGGCCTCATTGCACTTCCATGCAGCAGCGGAGCTTCACTAGTTCTGTGCAATCATTGCTGCCCCTAACAGACATAGCTTGTTTGTTCTCCTTGAGACACTCAAATTGCAATTGTCTGCATTTCTTGTCAGAAGTACACAGACCTATAAGCTGCACTCAGTCAGATAATGAGGCACAAACACAGACCTGTTAGTATAATTTTTTTCTAGCAAGGTAATAACTGTGGCACCATAGGATGATCTAAGTCATATATTTATAACTATTCAAAAATGTGCCAATAGTCAAAATTGACAAGATTCAAGTATATTTATTTTCATGGGCAAATAGGCTATATCTCTTATAGAAGCCTTGAACATTATTGGGAAGGTGAAAGTGTGTATGAGTGGATGGATCAGTTGGGCTTAACATGTTTGCATTAAGCTGTCAGTCAAATTGCTGACAGCAGCAAAGGTATATTATTCACAACATCAGAGTTGAGGTTAGAGGTCATGCTTGATTTTGTATTTTCACAATAATGTACACTATCATTCTAAACTGCAGCTGTCATAGCTAAATCATCCTCCCCAGAAAAAGAATCCTTCAAATAGGCAGACAGAATAAGGAGACAGCAGTATAACCCTTTGCTTACTGAAGACCTTTTGGTTTCTACCTGCCCTTTACTGCAACAGGTCTTTTACCTCAACACATGTCAAAGTAAACATAACTGCTTGGCACTTTGTGCTTATTGGCCAAACACTCATACCCAAACCTGGAACACTTCTGTAACAAGTTTATTGACGAGATAAGAAAAAAATTGCTGTATATTTTAGGGGCTTCTGTGATAACTTTAGCTTCTCTTTCTATACAACACACATACAAACACAAGTAATGGTAAAAACCAGAAATACACTGTAGAGCTGCATGAAAGATCATAAAACAACAAACTCGCTTTTGCCTGGGGGCGACTAATTTGCCTATATCATACCTTAATCAAGATAAATCAAAGAATAGAAACATTCTATGGAAATAACCCCCTCTGGAAATCCTAAGCATTTCAAATTTGCCAAAAAATACAAAAATAAAAGATGGAAACAGTGGATTTTGCAAAAATCTAGAATAATTTTCCTAGTATGAAAAGAGATAAAATTAATGATTAAATTTAAAGATAGACTAATTTTAATTTAAGGTAGAATCTGGTCTTCCAAGTTCAGCATCTGCTTCAGTAAGGAGTAAATATGCTAATTGTCTGTATTTCTTTTTCTCCTTTCCATCTCCCACTTAGCATTTGACTTAATTGATTAAAAACTATCAAAAATAGGTATAAAAAAGTTGCAAATGCTCATCTTCCTTTTTATCTATACATAGACATTTGAATATCTAAATTCTCCCTGAGGTGTCTTTACATGGATGAGCCATCAAAATACTTTCAATAGCTCAAATAAACCAGTAATCTTCTAAATACAAGTTTGGAAGCACAACTAATGAAGTAAATAAAGATTAGTGTGAAGCAGTTCAGAAATGGCTAGGGAATGAGAAGTGAATAACGTTTGTTCTGCACCTGCTGTAGGTATGCAAATTTGCCATGAGCCACTGGAGGTCTCCTAGCACTGGGAGGTGTTCTCATTAATGAGACAGAAGTTGTTCTTTATACAAACATCAAAGAAGGACAACTTTCTGGGTTTATCCAGCGTCTAACAAACATACTTCAAGACACTGATATTGTGCAAGATTATACTAAGCCTTAGAATTCAAGACCCTCTGATACTGTTAACATGCGGTTGTGACACTACATAATGATATGCAAAGGCAATGTTATCCAACATTGATGAAATGTCAGCAGCTGAAGTGTTTTCGTACTGAATGGACATCAGTCACTAAAGAAAAGTGAATCCATAAGTGGCTATTGATTAATTTGCAGTAGGCATAAATAAATGTATATCTATATTTTGGTTTTCTATAGGACATATAAGAGGTGTACACTAATCATACATCAAAATACCTACATTAAGCACAAATAATGCCATTAGTGAGTTCTGTGGATAATCCTACTATCTGTATAAGTAAATTTAAACTAAAAACTGTCAGAAAAGCTGACAATCCCATGAGGTTAGAACAGTTGATTTACTTTATTTAGAGATCTTCACAAAGGAAATAAGTTGGTAGATGCAAAGTATTTTTCCTATCAAGTCCTAAAATTAAAGAAGGAAATGGTAAAATGGACCCTAACTTTAAAGAGGTCTACTATAAGTCTACTCTGTAAGAGTTCAATAAAAGGCCCACTGAAGTGAATGAAGAGTCAGTCAGAAAATAAATACAGAAGCCACAAAGATTTTTAAATGGTGTTTCTATTCTTCTGGTCTTAAAACTGATTTAAAATTATATTTGTGTAAATTATTCACAATCAATGTCTGATCAATTTGAATTCTTTTGGTTCACAGCATGTCCATTAGCAGATTATTTTTCATAGCTTATTCACTATTTGAATGTAGTGAGAATATTTTCCTTGTATTTTGTACTGGGGATAATTCGTTGTATCTACTTGAAACCATACCCAGAGTGCCAGTTAACTGCGATCACTACAGGAATCTTCCTTGATATGATTAACATAACTGATAAGCAGATGTATAGCTGAACTGAATCACATGAGAACATGCTGATCTGTCCATTTCAAATTGTTTCTGTGGCTTTGGGAAGAGAACTTAAATTGAAGTATTTATTTTCCAAAATTGTGCAAAGAAATTGATACTAAAGTTTACCTGGTACACACATAAAAATAGGATTATTCACTCCAATCAAAAAAAAGAAATTACAGCATCTGAAACACTCAAAGAAGAGGATATCTTACCAGGACATTCCATTACAAATTATGAGTCTGAAAAACTCACTTATGTATTTGGTATCATATTGTTCTAAAAGAATTAGATCAATATAAAGTTATCAAGGCCAGAAATCCAGATGATGTTGATTTCAGCCAACCAAAATTAGCTTCATTGTTTTCTGGTTCACTTATCTATTCCTGTTGATCTATGCAAATTTACAGAGCGCTGGACAACAGCCAAAGTCGTACCCCATTCATTACAGATGTGGCTCCACTTTTTCCATTTAAAGAATATTATAGTAGATGTTTTTTATCCAAAGTATATAAGAAATTCAATTATAGATAACAGTTTGATTTTCCATGATAAAAATAGTATCTCTTTGTTGATCAAGTTTCATAATAGAAATATTCAATTTTTACTTTATCAATCGAAATCTGAGATGACTTTAACAGAATAACTAATGGCCTTTTGATTCCAATCTGAATATACCAGCCTTGAAGGTTTCAGATATGATTAATTCTCCTCTGTTATTTATATTTTAGCAGTGTCCCGGTACCCTAAGCTACACTGTCAACAACTTTTGTTATATAAATTACATGCAAGTTGCAGCTAAAATTCATGCAGTCTTCTATTAATAGACTAATAAGTAAAAGTAAAATATTTTGCTGTCTTATTTTAATATAATGTGCCACTACGGTATGATGGTTCAGTATGCATCTACAATATTTCTGAATGATAGGAAATTGCCCCCTCCAAAAAAAATGTCTTACTTATGTCAAATAAAATACATTCCCAAATGAAAATGAATGAATGAATGGGTGAAATGAGGACGGATTGGGAGCAGCACTGAGGAGAAGGGCTTGGGAGTGTTGGTTGATGAGAAACCCAACATGAGCCGGCAATGTGCACTTACAGCCCAGAAAGCCAACCGTATCCTGTGCTGCATCAAAAGAAGCATGGCCAGCAGGTCGAGGGAGGTGATTCTGCCCCTCTACTCCGCTCTCGTGAGACCCCACCTGGAGTACTGTGTCCAGCTCTGGGGTCCTCAGCACAAAAAGGATGTGGACCTGTTGGAACGGATCCAGAGGAGGGCCATGAAGATGATCAGAGGGCTGGATAACCTCTCTTATGAGGACAGGCTGAGAGAATTGGGGTTGTTCAGCCTGGGGAACAGACGGCTCCAGGGAGACCTTATAGCAGCCTTCCAGCACCTAAAGGGGGCCTACAGGAAAGATGGGGAGTGACTCCTTACCAGGGAGTGTAGCAACAGGACAATGGGTAAGGGTTTTAAAGTGAAAGAGGGTAGATTTAGATTAGACATTAGGAAGAAATTTTTTACTGTGAGGGTGGTGAGACAGTGGAACTGACTGCCCAGAGAAGCTGTGGATTCTCCATCCTTGGAATTGTTCATGGCCAGAGTGGATGAAACTTTGAGCAACCTGGTCTAGTGGAAGGTGTTCCTGCACATGGTAGAGGTTTGGAACTAGATGATCTTTCAGATCCTTTCTAACTCTAACCATTCTATGATTCTATGAAGATATCCATATCTTAAATTAATCTGTGGAGATGTGACCGTTAATATTTCCCACTGATTACTACTGTACAATGCAATTTTTAAAGCCTCTAGCAAGCGAGTTGAAAGACAAATTTGAAGTATGTTGGGTTTTAACTTACAGATCTACATTTACTTTCAGCTGTACTAGGTCAGAATCAAAGGCAAAAAGGCATAACTAAAAATGCTTGAAGTTCAAAGTGCAGATATGTTGACTTAGAAAGGTCATTGACAGTTAATTTATATTGCAATCTCTCCATTGCAATCTGATCTGTGATTTGTTAGAAGTATTTCTCAATACTACTCGCACCTCTTCTTTAGCAGTATCATATGTAGATAAAAGTGAGAAGATTTTTGTCAGAATGTCCTCTGGAAGCTCCTTGACAATGAGCAAGCCTATTGGCAAGGAAAAACAAGAATGTGTAGTCTTTGCTTAATTTCATTTCATATGGAAAAATTCATGTTCATATACTCTAACACAGAGCATTCACAACAGTTTTGTTTTGAGGGAAGGACTTATAAAGTTGTTGACTTGTAATTTCTGAGTTAAAGCTGGCCAACAACTTCTGAACAGTAAAGGAGAGGCAGTTCAAAGCTTGACAAAACACTACCAGTTTGATTTTGACATTAAAAAGAGGAAAAAGAAAACCTTCAAATTGTCATTAGAAGTGTAGATGACTAAATGGATTAGTCACAGTCACAGCTCTATGCACTAGTCTTAAATTTCAAAGTTGATGTAACTTCTAAACAATATTGAAGTCCACTCAATTGTGTCCACCTCATGCCACATTTATATTACCTGCATGTTCTGTGCATACATCTATTTTATTATTCTGTAAATTCAACTTAGAAAGTGAATACAAAATTCAGGATGAGCTTAATGTAGCAAGAATCCATTTGTGAAGGCAATTCTTTCAACAGGTATTAATATCTGATATGACCAATTACCTTTGTGTCTATTTTTTAAGTTAGAAATTCTAACCATATGCTACATGTATCATAGGAGATTACAGTGTAATCTGAATGCTGATGCTGAAGTGATACCCAGGTCAGGACTGTAAATGCGATGTGGTATGTCAGTAGATCTGTCCATAAAAAACATTTTAAATTAACACAATATTTCAGACCCAGCACAGAGACTACAGAGTGAAGAAGTAAAATGTACATATAACTAGGTTTGTTTGAAGCTGAAATGAGAGGGGTGTTATCTTTTACCTTCATCACTATTTTCTATTTATACGATTTTCCTCTGCATTAGGAAGTGATGACAGGTAAATTTCTAAAACTAGTGCCTCTTGCAGCTCATTCCTCTGCATTCCCTGAGCACACAGTTGACACATGGTGACAAATATTACCCTCTGTTACACTTCAGTGGAACTTCTGTCTTTTTTCTCCAGTGCCCAGTTTACAGTGGAGAAGTAAGCTAGTAACAATCACCTTCCTCCAAGTGCTCTGTTTATTATTTCCCTATTTCTATGCTTGAGGAGCTCCCTGTGAGGAGGCACAAGATATTTTCATTTTCTTTCATGTATATTTTCCTGCTATTTCATTATCATCTGCTAAACAGCATTGCAGCAAATGCTTAAATGTATTATTTGGAATAACAACGACTACACAACTGAGAAAGTGCTGAGATTCTGCATATGCAGCAACTGTGTCATTGTTTCAATGTTAGCTTGTCCTCCCAGTGCTCTTTTCATGCATCTTGTCACCATAGTTCTAGTTTGGCAGAGAAATTCTCTTTTAATTATTGCATTTCTGAAATATTTGTACCTTGATGAAGGCATTGAAGAGATTCTTGATCTATCTTACCATTAGGACTTGTGTGTTATTTCTTCAGTTCCCACTTGCCATCTTCATTGAGGTAATTACACACACAACTCTGACAAAATTAACCGTTCTCCATAGGTGGCTGGAGATTTATCTTGTAATTCACAGGCCTAGATTTATCAAGTAAGGAAATCTACTTTAAATCCTTGTACATTTTATCACCACACAAGAATAGGCACACAGAGTACTTAAAACATCCAATTCTCAGTCCTTCCCAGGAGCTGCTCTCAGGGGGCAGGAGGAATGTCTAACCTCCAAAGCAATTCAACCTTTTCCATGTAGGGTGATAATCTTACTTAGGTTTTCTTTGGCTGAAAGTCTTACTTTTCTCCATTTGCTCTCAATCAGCTTTCATGGTGAGGAATTGCTTTTCTTATTATAATCACTACCTTTTCTTCATGAGATCTTGCACAGCTCAGAAATTACTTTGAGTGTGCCCTTCCCCCATTTTACCAGTCAGTTGGCATGGTTACACAACAGCTGCTACAAATCACAGGTGAGATGCTTAACGAGTACATTTTGAGAAAAGTTCATGCTGAGGAAATCACTAAATTTGCAATCATAACACTTGTTCTTTGGGTGGCTGTGCTCTTAGAGTTGTAGCTAAGGGAAAAAATATTTTGGAAGTGTTGCAACTAATATATGAACAAGTTCGTGTTGAGAAACAACCTATGATGTGATCTGATGAATTTACATTCTGTGCACAAGGTGATTCTTGGCTTCATGATCAGAGATGGAGCCCACACAGGCTGGCATGATGCAGATCCAGTGACACCAAGGTGCAGCTGAAGATGCTGCCTCAGCTTTGAATTCCTTTGGCCTTCTATACCATCATGACATCTCCAACACTTAAATCTGTGAAATTTTAGAGTTAAGCTCATCATGTAAAACTTTAATATTCACTCTTTCTAGGGAGGTCGCAGCTCTGGAAATCACTAGATGACAGTACAATGAATTAAGCCATATGCCTATGACAATCCTGTATGTAAGAATCAGAGCTAGGCCCCCTCTCCTCCTCCCATCCTGCTCAGGAGTAGATGGAGATGGGCCAAAATACACTGCCAATGCTTTCTACTACTGCTTTTTTTGGGTTGCTTTGGATTTAAGGATGGTATTTTTGCCAGATAATTACCTTATCAGACCTTGTAACTTGCCTTATAGACTTTATATAATTTGTAATAGTTCTACGTGCACTTCCTTTGAAATCACTTTTTGTACATTCTCTAGGTCCCATTTGGAAATTCCCAGTGGCATCTTAGGATCAGAGCCAATTGTATTCATTCTTTTTACTAGATATTTTTTTTCCTCCTGTGCTTTTTCAGACTGTTGCTTATTTCCTGATTTGTGTTAACAACATCGAATAGGTCGAATAGATGTTTTCCCCAGGCCCTTCCCTTCCCCTGCTAGCAGATATTTCTCTAAAAAGCGGTTTATGGACCATTTATATTTGCAGCCAAGACTTAACAGATCTTCAAAAAGTAAACTGAAATTCTTGACATTTGTGTTTTCAAAAAGAGGCAAGTGATTCTTTTTTAAAACTACTAATATTCCTTTAACTGGTGGTGTGCTTGAGTTTGATCCTGGATGTTCCAGTTTTCTGCCTAGAACACACTTGATGCAGATGAACATTATTTCCATTAAAATGAGGTTTTCAATGGAAATGCTGACATAGTGTAATAGAAAAGCTAGAGCCGTTGAAATTATGCAGGATTTAATAACCAGAAAAGTAAGCAAGAACTGAAAACCTCAAGATATTCAGGTGGGATATATTCTTTCGTACAAATTATGTTCTTGTAATTATGACATTCTCCTTTTGCAGTGATGAGATGCTGATGGTTTTAGCTTAAGTTTTTCTGCAAATGTTATACCAGATACTAGGAAGTGTGTTTCCAAGCTCAATTACTTAGTAAATCAGTGAATATTAAATTAAGCAATGATATTATTCTTCAGCATAACTGGGAGTTTCAATCCTGACCTTTCTTTCACATCTTCAACATTATTTTTTTTTAATTGGTGAATCAATTAGGTATTTATAACAGCAATATCTCCTGCTTTTCAGGAGCAGACTGAAAGGTGATTCAAGATATTCGAGATATCTCAAGAAAGGATTGCCTTTATAAAAACGGAGATACTAATAAGCAAAGTGACCAAGGCTATTCAGGAGACAATTGGCAGACACAGAAATGGACCCAGGTCTCTCATACCTGCTTGTAATGTCCTCTGAGCTAGGACTCAATTTTTCTTTTAACTCAAAAAGGTTAAGATGGTGAAAGTGCTAATATCAACAGACTTTAATTTGACTTTCACTGCTGGTATATATACATATACATGTATATATACATATTCTTGGCATGTTTTTTTTATATATGTATATTCATACATGTTCTTGGAGGACAAAGTCAACTAAATAACGCTTTTCGAAAAGGAATTTTTCTCTCCTCCTTTCTTTCCTTCTTCTTAAAAGCACTGTATCTGCGAAGAGCATCTAGTAATTTCACCATTGTTAATGCTGATTCAACAACTAAAAATAAAAACAGAATATATGTAAAATGTGTTCCAACGTTAGAGAACACAAATATGCACTGCATGTTTGGAGAGCTGTTGTAGGGTTATTTTGCTTTTAACTGTGAGGTTTCCACAATGTCTACTGGAGAAAAGCTGGACTGGTGTTTTCATGACATTGAACGTAAGTAGCACAGCTTTACTGTCGAAACCCTGATCAAACTAGACAGCCAAATCCATCAGATCCCATATGTATCCATGAGAGATACAAGGTGGTTTCTAGCCTCATAAAATTCAATAATTCTAACAAGATCTGCAGTTAGTTTAAAAATACTCAAAATAATAAAAGTGGTCAAAACAACACATTAAAGAAATTACATTCAGAGATGAAGTCTATCTGAATCTAAAGTGTATCTACCTCCTGACTCTTCCTTGTCAGTTCATTTTAGAGCAGATTACAAAGAAGTTGAGAAGAGCTAACACCATTTTAGAGGTGCCACCCATAGCTAAAAATGTTCAAAATCATCCAGCTGTCTAGCAAGATATGTCTTTCCCTGACTGGCTCTATAATCAATTCTAAGAAGGGATAATGCAAGCTAGCCCAGTTGCTGATCTATCTGTAATGAATGACAGGGAAGAAAAATAGTGATGAAAAAACACAAAAAGAGCTGTAACAGTTGCTTTTGGCTTTATTTTGTGTAGGCTACTATCCACTGGACTTGAGAGCATCTGTAATTTAGATGCATGTGCGTGCATATGTATGCGCAGGTTGTGTTCAGCCATAACAATTGCATAGCTATAAGAAAGGGAAAAGACCATCCTAGAATAATTTCCACAGAAGTTTTTATTTTATAGAAGAATGTCTGTTTTCAGAGTCCTTCAAAATTTTGAAATATTTGGAATAAGAGCTGGAGTCTCTGTAACTCTCCAGAGAAACGGAAAGCTTTTAGATATCTTATGATTCTTAAAATTAGTATTTTTTGTGTCATTATTGTTGTTATGTGAAGTGTATGTTTCAGAGATGTTCTAGATTGTGACCTGTTTTCTCACTGTCCCTCTTACTGCTTCATGTACTGAAGAAGTGAAACATTCACTGAGAGTTACTTTACAAGGTAACTCATCCCACAGCACTCTGAAGACTATGGTTACTCTTGTAACCTCAGCCAGCTGGAACGGTAGGGTCCGTTTGCTGGGTGAAGCATCAGTAGAGTCTGTTTAGTCCCACTGTGCTGTCCTAAGCACCAACTAGGTAAGAGAAATTGAAATGAGTGATCATTTTGTACTTCCAAACATATTTTGATTCTTATTTCCTTGAAGGAAAGGACAATGCTCCATGTACATGCCTAAAAATACCCTGACTAGCAAGGGCATCAATGATTGGGAAATGATCTTCCAAAACATATAGTTATAGTAATGAGATTAATACTCCAGGAACGGTCGTAAACATCTACAAGATTTAGTCAAAGGCCCAAATCCATCAATCTTCCATCTCTATTCCTTTAACCTTTGGCACAGGCTTTGCTGCCATTTTTAGAGTTCCACCCTACAGAGGGCACACTGGCAGAGATATCTCCTTATAGAGACATATAAAGTCAAACTGGTATGCCTCCTTAGTAAGAATTAAATGTTTTGTGTTATGACTTCGCAGCAAAAACCAAGGGGGAGGAAGTGGGTAATTTCTGCTGTGTGGCAATAATAAACCATTTTCATTGTAATCACGCAAATCAGTTATTTTGCTTACCTGTTTCAGCATCCTTTTTCCCAGCTGTGCTGTGGCTGAATGACAGTGTGACAATTTGGAGAATATGTCTGCCCAATTATGAATTCTGTTCGGTTTTGTGAACACTATTTGCAATTGCAATAACCACAGTGGATTAAATAACCTTTTTCTTTTTTTTTTTTTTTGTGCAAAATTACAACGCATTGTGGGGATAGAGTCTGAAAGACTGACAAAGAAATCAAATTTTGTCATCACAGAATGACTCTTCCCAGCTTGAATAATGGTGCTACTGTCAGCGGGCTTTTGATTGAAATGGATTTTAGACAGAAAACCAAACCAAGCCTGGCCTGTCTTGAGATACCCAGAGTCCTCCAAGTTCCACCTGACCTGGAGAATTGATTTATACCATTTGGTCAAGAAAGCATGGGAGTTTTGCCTGTTATCTTGCAACATGATGTGGAAATACTTTGAACATGCAAATGTTGTACATGAGCATTAAAAATAAAATACTTTAATAGATTTCAATATGATAATACAGAAGATGCTGTAAACTACTGGTTAGCAGCCTTTATCAGCTCTTGGGTCTGTGAAAGCAAAGGTTTTGCAGTAGTAGGCACCTTTTAAAAAAAATATCCTGGTTATGAGAAGCAGTATAGCTGCACAGCATGAATTGTTCCACATTGAGTAAGCCAATGTGCTGCCTGACTGTATGCCAGCTGAGGCTCTGGAGTACTGAAAGACTAGAAATGTGGTTGTCCTCCATTTACAAAGCTGCTTATTTACACGGTATATTGATGTCAGACTGCACGGTATGCTAAACTGACTGAACTAGGCTATCCTACTGGAATACCTTCCACCTCACATTCAATCATGTTTAGTCACAGTAAGCCAAGATAATAGATGGAGAAAAATCATACATGTGGCAATGCAGCTCTATGCACGTCTTTCCTTTCAGCACTATAGTATATTTATTAAAGAGTATGATGTCAGTTATAGGATAGTTTCAGGTACTAATTACTAGTTCCAAGATATAGTCATGCTGTGGGTTTTTTTCTGCTGACTTCAGTGAACTTTGGATTCCATTCCACACCAGCAATTTGAGTCTCTTAGTATGAAAAGTAAATGCATTCCAAAACTGGTGTTAAAACTAAGAGAATGTAGTAGCTGTCAAAGCTGTATACGAAGATACAAATTAGCCTAAGCACAGGTAGGAAGATGGTAACAATCTGGACAACTTTCATGTGTTAATTACATGTTCTTCAGGTTAGGGATTTGGCATTTCATTTTTTCTGAGTTTACAACCAGGCACAAGGCACCTGAGCAGAACTCACATTTGCAGTTTTTCAAAAGTCCAGACCCCTTTTATACAGCCTCCAGTTCAACACTTTTTGCTTGTTGAAGTATTGCCAAAACCAGTCTTTGTGAGGCTTGGCTCACTATTTCTGCATCAAGGTACAGGACTCCACAAATGGGATCAACATTGCTTTAATGCTTTAGCTAAAACTAAGGTGTTGTCAGTTCAGTTACTCAAGAGTTTATGCTTGTTGATCTGATAGCCCAAGGAAACAGGCTGCCAGGAGACCGTTATTCCATTTTCATTAGCTCGCTGGGCAAAATTCAAGGCAAAAGCTGCTGCAGTAGTTGAATATTTCTAATGTTCACATATGACGGTACTAGGCATTTGTGGTTACTGGTTATAAGCTCCAGCTCATTGCAAAACCTTCTGTGATCAGTATCTATCACGTCAGGTATATTTTAATACGAAGGGACACTGATCTGTATCCGTGACAGTCTGCACTAATATCAAGGTGAAGGTCTCAGCTCAGGTTCTCTGCATGCTGGATTGAGGTGACAGCACAAGACTGCATTAAACTCCTGTCTCAGCACCTATCTTGATCAGATGATAAGTATACACAGGTTTCTATGAGGTCAAAGGAACGATATCTAGATTGCTAGGATGATGAGGAACTTTTTGAAAGCTAATGGCTCAATAACTGCAGCTGAAAGGTAACAAACTGCAAGCCCTTACAAACTCATTAATCCAAGGCTGTCCTTGTGGGAATTCAGAATCAAGAAGCTCAAAGCATTTGCCTCTCTGGACTGATCTTGAAGGTTAGATTTCTGTTTTTCAGACTGTTGATTGTACAGTCTGTGTGAGGTTACTAATTGTACAATGGAGTCTTTTTCATGTTTGGGGATTTTGAGGTTATTAACTTTTCAGCCTTGATATGACAGAACAAGGTTTGGGGCGACACTGTGTCCAGATTTTTCTGCTCTTACCAAAGAATGTGTTTTTTTGTAGAATACCTGGGATATCACTGTGGGAATGCAGGCAGCAGAGTCTTTGAGCTCTGTGGCTGGGGATCGGCCTTGGGATAAAGACACTATCATGCTTGTCGGAACCAAGCCATGGGAACAGTAAACAGCACTGAGAACAAAGAGCAGGAACAGGATAAAGACACTGGGTGTGGGCTGTGTGCTTGCATAGGTAGTTGCCAAGTAACCTTTTAGATAAGGAGGTAACTGCTAGACACTCTTGGAATTGAAAGATACTGCTTACAGTGAAAAAAGCACAACTTGCAAAACGAGCTTGGTTGCAGGCTGTTGCGTCAGCCACTTGAGTGCTATATAAACTGAGCTGTATCTCAATAAAGAGTCTTCGATCACCACTCAAGAGTCCGTGTCTCAATATGCCACATATCATATTTAGCTGCACGGTTTAATAATGTGCTTTGATGTTATTGTTATGTAAATCAGGATATACTGGACAAGTGGAAGGATTTTTTTCCAATTTTAAATTAATTTATGTTTATTGTATGTGGCTGCTGATGGAAATTAGGATATAATATGATCAATATTTTACTGGCTTCATGGATTTTTCTTAAGCAAAAGGCAGTTAATTTTAGTTTGTATCCTTTGGAGACATGTTTTTGTTGGCCTCCTGACATAGCAGTCTGTACTGAAGTTTGGTAGAGTGCAAGGCTGAGCATGGGGTGAGGGGAACTGAATCACATGGGTTGTCATGCACAGTCAGAGCTATTAAGAGCTAATTTAGCAGTAGATTAGAGAAAAAAACATCACAAACACATAAAAGCAGAGAGACTTTGGAACTATTTTTGGACAGGAAAAAAGATTTACATTTAGAATCTGAATGAAAAGCTGTCCTTTGCTTTCAGTATATTGTTCCTGTGAAATCACTTGCAATATCTTCTTGCTAAAAGGTAAAAAGTGGCATTAAAATTTCTGGTGTGCAGTCAGGAAGATTTAAACATACTGTAACAAAGACAAAAATAAAATTGGACTTATCAAAATATTTTCTGAGAACCGCAGCAGTATGCAGTAAAGGAAAAAAGATACTAAAATGTAATAATTATTTTAATTCCCTATTTTTCTTCTAGTTTTATGGGGTTTTTAACTTGATATATTCAAAAAGTTCAGAGAATTAGGCATGTAGTGTTAAGGTACGCAGGTAGATGATCTGAGATTTGGGTAACTGAACAGACCCTGGGAAACTACCAGGCAAGACATGAAAAATTGTAACAAAGAACACAGTGAGAAGAGGACAAAAGTTGCAGATAGTGCTGTTAGGAATGGCCAGATTTTACAGGTGTTTAATGGGGTTTATATGAGAGAAAGACACATCTTACAAATATTTGGAGGAGAACACTGGGAAACTTTTGGGGAGACAGTCTGAAAGGCCAGCACCACCTAAGGAACTGTATCAGCAACACCAAGATTGCCTAGGAAATGTTATCAGAATACTAAATTTGTGTACTGATGTAGAAAAAAATAACTTCTATGGGAAAAAAGTAACCAGGGACAAGTAATTTATTTGGGAGGAGTCCAGGGCAAAGAAGGAGAGATTACAGTTGTTGGGGGAAGAACCAACATGGGGAATTGGCAGGAAGGGGCTAAAAAAGGAGTCTCTGTGGTGTCTGCATGACTAGCTGTGCCCATGCTGTGTGAGTGTGCATGTGTGTGCATCTGCACCCCCGGAATAGGTGCTCAGCCAGCTGGTGGGCCAGCAAGGAGGAAGGGAACCTCCTCTTTGTCCTGGAGCCCACTGGTTTTGGCTACTCAGAATTCCCACAGAATTTCAGTAGACTCATATTTCATTGAAAAAGTTTCCAAATTTTCCTTAAGAAACCACTTGCATCATTTACAACATTAATGAAATGTTAGGCAAAGAGTATCTTCTAATAATATTCAGGTGATTTTTCATAAAGAAACTAAACTTAAAACAAATATTTTATCATATTGGGAAAATATCATAATGTAAGCTGTCTCTGCTTTTTAAAATAAAGCACTGTAATCGTTTTACAACCTGAGCACATTGCATATAAGGTTAATTTTTCTCTGATTACTACTCTGTTTCCCTAGGTACATGAATTCCTCAATCCTTTTACAAGCTTTATAGGAGCTTAATTGTACAAATAATTAGTCAACTGTGTGAAAGGTGCTACAGGTTTTACAAACTGAAAAAAAAATCTAGGGAGACTAAAAGCAAGCATCAAACAGAAACAGAAAGAGCTTTTTATTTTGAGGTTTTTTTGAAGTTTGAGTAGTAGGTGCATTTTTTTTCTTCTATATGTAGAAAGAACAGAATATGCAAGCTTTGATTAATTTGTGTTTACTGCAACAACAATACCAAATTTTACTACAAATACATTCTTTTAAGTTTGTTTTTAAGAGAAACAAACTCTCACACCTGACTAAATCTGGCATTAAATGATGATTTAAATAACGTTATTTCTCTGACCCTTCATACATATAATCACACAGAGTTTCTCTCCTCGTTTGCTCATTTTTTCCCAAAGTTTTAGATACTTTCTATTATAAAGATTACTTTTATTTTAGTTAAAATTTCAAGATTATCTACTAAGATATCTTTTTTCTGGTTTGCTTTCTTGATTTTTTTTTTTTATTACAATGGCTTATTTTTATTCTCCAGATCCAGCAATAGCAATGTTACTGTTTAGTGTTTTGGGTCCACTTTGCTCCCAAACACTCATTCTTTGCTATGTATGCTGTTTCACATTTTGCTCCCTTTCTTCTTCCTTTCTGTCTCTCCACTGACATGAACTTTCCTATTCCCAAGGTGAGCATAAAACTGCTCCAGGCAAAATGGACAGAGAGAAATATATGTGTAAACAGTGTAAATGGAATATCTGAGAGGATGCTTGCCCCAAAACTTGTAATGTTCCAGAGGAAGACAGCTGTCAGTCGGGTTAAGCAGTAACCAGACGCTGAGCTACCAGCATCATAACCACCACCTGGGCAGGCCCTCGGCCAGCACCCAACTTGTGGGGTGACACTTCAGGGACAGCACCCAGGGACACTCCTTTAGTGTGCTGCTGTGACTTCTGGGGAGCTTGAAGGACAGGGGCATGTTTGTGTCAGAATAGAGCTCTTGGGATCAGTTGTAGAAGTATACCTGGAAATCAAAGGTGTATATTTACTGCTTGTAGGCGTCTAGCACTGTGGTTTATCCATTGTATTACCGATATTGATCCTGAATGTAACCTAACAGTTAATTGTTTAGCATCAATGAAATGTTTCAATTCCAATTTGATTTAAATCTCATGAAACCACTTTTTCTTTGCAACAGGTATTTATGCCACTTATGCACAGAAACAGGCACTCCGAAGCCCATGGAATTGGTTACACACGGTAAAGCTCGATGTGTGGCAGGTATCTTTTATAATAAACAATTTACTCGAAAAAAAAAAAAATCGGTATTACAGCTAGTGGAGAATCTTTCTCCCATGATCTTTTCTTCCTTTCCTCATCCAAGTAATTTTTTAATTCCTAGGACTGTAGATTTTTTTTTTATTATTTTTTTTTTCTAATGGAAGGCTAGTACTTCTTGTGGTGGAATAGACATGGATTTTTGTCAAAGGTTTTCTATCAGATTTTCTACAGCAGAGTTGAAGCCAGTCCTCCTCAACTCATGGCTTTTCTTTGTGTCCTTTAAAATATCTTGTCCCTTTTAGATGTGCCTCAGCATTCTCTTAACACTAGAGGAAGTATATAGTACTATCAAATTTAGCTCGGAAGATAGGACCTCTTCCTGAAACACTAATCGTATTTCAGGAACTGATTTTTAATTTTTATATTATTCAGTGTTTTTCCACCCCAAGACCTTTTTCTGTGCTTTACTTCGTAATCTCATACCATAGAAAAAGGATTAATTATCTTCTTTGTTCAAGCAGTACATAAAACAGCAGCCACAACTCCACTTCACTTTCTACATTCATTTTCACTACTGTCATTTGAAAATGTCAGGAGCAAACAGTCTGAGAACTAAATGGACAATTTGATTGTGATACAAATAAAAGTTTCCAGACTGCTAGACAACTTCCAGCACCTGCATTACATACTTCCCAGTGTGTGACCTTGACAGATCAGACATCAGGTTCCTCTCAAAAGGTAAAAAACAAGGGGAGGAGGAAAGGGGTGGAGTGTGATATTGTGCCTTTATTTATCTGAAATCATATTTCCATTTTTTTAGTCAATTGAATGGAGGATGGCAGAATGAAGTGTTTGTGACAGCAGGAAAATTAAAAGCAATCTGTAGGTCATACTGGGTATGTTTTAAGACGACTTTCCAGGCATGGATATGGCATACCTCAAAGGCAGCACAAATAAGTTTTTCAATTTGTTAGCTGGGTTTTTTTATGTGGCAGTTCAAAATGGTATGCTCACACTGATACTCAAAATGCAACGTGAAACATGATTGCTTTCCATCAGATATATAGCTACAGACACACTGCACACTGACAAGACAGAATTGTACATACCTGTGGGAAGGCACACCTTCCATATAGCTCAGACTGCATATAGTGTGAACTGTGGCTGAAGGTTTCAAAACGGACTTTTTCATTTGCATTAAGACTGATGAATTAAGAGACTCGAGTATAACTCCTGTCACTGAGATTACATTCGGAAGGAGAATAAGCACAACAAGAGAGACAGGAACATTAAGCATCTGCATAATTGCAAGCCTGTGGAAATTGCTTTAGCTACAATTTTTGAGTACATGGAAAGGAGGAGAGAATCTTATAGCAGGATCAAATGGGAGCACGTATGAATAAAAATGCACAGGAAGAAAATTTATCCTACAAGCAAGAAATAAGATCAGAAATTTATAACTCCACATACAAATAATTAGGAAGAGGAATCACATAACACTTTGAGGAGTAGGAGAACCTGATGAAAGCTACAAGATTATCACCAGGCCAGGCACGTGGACCAAAATTTGTTCACAACGTCTTTATGTGAGTTCAAGACTCAGTCTTGTCTATATTATCTCCTCATACAGATTGTCTGTCTTGTGCATCCAAAATGCTATCTCAAGGCTGGAGTTGGCCATTTGGGGCACCTACTATTGGGAAACCAAGACTGAATCCAAGTACAATTACCAAGTTTTTTCTAGACTTCCAGATTTGTCTTGCCTGAGGCTGAAGAATTGTAGCTGTTGTGTGTCATTCCTGTTTCCCCAAAAGGAAAGGCCAGCTATATCCCTGTCTGTGCTGTTGTCAGCTCAAGAATTTTCAAGGGCTGGAAAGAAAGGAACTGGTTTTTGGGTTCATTTTCTTTTTTTTGGGGGGAGGAGCAGGTGTTTGATAGTGAGAGAGAGGGAAAAGAAAAGGGAATAGAATAGCCTATACACAAGGATGAATTACAATTTTTTAAACAAACAAAAAAAAATTCCTAGATACCTGTCTCACAGAAACCTTTGGTCTGCTCTCCTTTGAGAGATCATGAAACATTCACACATGTGTTGGCAGCAGGGGTGACTTCTGTGAGAGGACACCAGGAGCTGCCCTATGCTGGGTTCTACCAGTTCCAGCTGGCTCTGCAATTGCCTCACTGCGGCGATTAGCAATGCTAGTAGCTCTTCTGGGAAACCACATTTTGAAAAAGGCAAAACATTGAACTGCAGAGTGAGGACAAAAGTGTGAGAAACAGCCCTGCAGACACCAAGGTCAGACGAGGAGGAGTGGAGGAGAGGCTCCACGTGCCAGAGCAGAGATTCCCTTGCAGCCCATGGAGACACCACAGTGGAGCACATATTTCTGTGAGGCCCATGGAAGAGACCAAGCTGGAGCACGTATCCACTCTGCAGCCCATGGGAAAGACCCATGGTAAAGTGGAGGAAAAGTGTGAGGAGGAAGGAACAGCAGAGAGGAGCTGTTATGGACTGACCGCAATCCCCCATTCCTCACCATTCCTGCACTGCTCTGGTATGGGGGAATTATATGAGCTAGGAATGAAGGAGGGAAGTTGAGTCTGGGAACAAGGGGCATTGAGGGCAAAGTGTTTCAGTTTTTGTCTTTGTTTTTCATTTTTCTACTCTATTTTAATTTGTAATAAATTGAATTATTTTTCCCTGTTTTGCCCGTGATGGTAGCTGGTAGGTGGTCTCCCTGTCTTTATCTCAGCTCACAAGCTTTTTTGTCTTATTCTCACCCTCTGTCTTGTTGAGGAGGGGGAGTGTGAAAGCAGCTGGGTGGGAGCTGGAAACTGCCTAAAGTCCCACCACCACAATACAAATACCCCAAAATTTTATGTCACTATGAAATTTTAATATTGACTGTTTAAGAGAACCACAAAGTTCCTGGTTTTCGTAAGCCTTCCTGCTTTTTTATACTTACCTTACTTACCTAGAAGAGTTTTTAATGCCCCTAATTCATGTTTTCTTGCATTGTATTTCAGTGACCTTTATTGAGTTGCCTAGTTCTCAGGTATGGTAACCACAAAACATACTTGCTTCACTCATCCAACTATTTTATTGGCACTTTCTCTTGTCATTTAACCGGTGTGTCCTTTTTCTTGCACAGACTGCTATAGAAGTGGAGGGGAAAAAAACAAAGCAAGCAAGCCAAGCTCACAAAATTCTGAGTGTTGGTAGTTTCCATTAGTGCAATACAGAGTAGCTCAGCTCAAAGCAAGAATTCTGCACTAACATGACAAGTAATGTTTTTCCTACCAAAATCTACAACAGAGAACGGAAAGATTTTAAGATTGGATAAGTGGGTGTTTTCACCTTTGACTTGACAAACATTTTATTTTCACCCCCCTTTTTTTTTTGTCTTACAGCATTCATTGCAATGCAAAAAATCATGCAGATTTGTCTTCTCCCAGCTGCAGTGCCAAATGAAAAAGATTCTCAAAGTCAAGTCAAAGAGGCACTAGAAGGACATAATATATTTTTTTTCTAATTCATTACTTCAATTACATAAGCCTGGGAGATGGAAACATAGTGGGAGATTACATATTTTCTTTAGTTTTAGCAATAAGGGAAACAAAATTTTAAAATCAGAAATCTCTAAGTTTCTCATAATTTCTAAGAAAGCACATAACGTTTAATTTTCTAAATTCCTAGTTTATTTATCTTTGGTACTTACTATGACATTATGGATTAAAACAATCCATAATAACAATTAATAATTATTATTAATAATAAACCAGAATAATAATTGATTTGTGGTGAAGAAAAAGTTATTTAAATTAAAATTTTTTAAAAATGTATTACTTAAGTGTAATGTAATTTTGAAATATGTGATTTCCTAATTGTGAAATGACACAACACAGCGGGTCTTATAAAAATATTATAGTACACACCACTCACAAGAAAAACCTATGGAAACTTCTAAAAAGACTTACTATTTAAAAGAATAAGAAGCTTGCATCATACCACATCACTCCTGATAACTGAAAAGGACTGCTCTGTTCCCATGAACAGCTACTTGAAATAATAATCTTTTACTTATGACTTTACAAGCTGGTTTTGTGGGGAGGTTCATAAAAAGGACAATACCTACAGGTGATTTAGTAAACATGAGGTACTGTTAGGAAATAAGGGCAGTATTTTCAGCTGAAAGTTATTAAAAAGGTGCATTAGAGGGTAAAAAAAAAAAAAGTATTATAGCTGTGGAAGTGTTTCTAAATAACCACTTTTTATTGTGTTCTGTGAAATACTAGCTTTCAGAAAGTTCAGCACAATAATGTCTACAGAAAATACAGTAAAGAAAATACAGCAGTAAAGAAATCTTTTTGTGTACTCATCACCTATACAAATACCATCCAACAAGCCACAAAGTTGAAAGACAGGCTTTGTAAATTACTGCTTAAGCTGCAAATAATTAGCTTTCTGTATGCTGAAATGTTTACTACCAGCATTAAATGTCAGCATCTCCATTAACCTTTTATCTTCCCTGTCCGGGTTGCATACAGTTTTACTGCAGGGGGAATAAGGCAACTAACAGAAAAACTGGTATGTATGATTTTTTTTAAAGTTCTTTGTTTTCTAAGAAGTCAAAATTATCAATTTTTTAGTCAGTCACATATTTGGACATGTAATTAGAGTATAAAGATACAGTTTAGTGACCCTTATGCTGTACTTGATCATGGCACACAAAAAATTGAACAAAGCACTTCAGCTACAGCAAGTTGAACTTCTCATTAAATTGATAGCTCCTATCATTTTCAAGGCATAAGCTACACAAAATTTATCTCATTCACTAAAACACACAGGGAGACTAGAAAGTATCAAACTTGCCTGCCCCAAGAAAAGGCAAATTCATGCTCGGCCTTGTTTTTAAGAAGCTTCAAATTCAGAATTCCCCAGCTTATGTTAGCAGTAGATGTGCTATAGGGGATTTTAGGATTGGCAGATTCCTGGAATAAGAAATTCTTGGAAATCAGAAACTCCTGAAAATGATCACACTAATGGGTATGAATGCCTTTCAATTAATCTCTATAGTTGCATGTAAACTAAGAGCAAGCAAGTCGTTATAAATTAAGTAAATGCAACCATTCTGAATGGTCGCCATTTCAACTTTTTACTTGAGAGTTGGAACAAATCTAGTATCTAAGTTTATTCTTGTTTCTTTCTGCACTAGTGACAAAAATGATCTATGTAATTTCTGATATGATTTCCTGTTTTGCAGCAGTTCCGCTGATCAGTGGATGACTGGTTCTGAAAGTTACTGGTTTCCAGCCAGAACCCAAATACCACAGCACGTGTCAGCAGTCAGGCATCCCCCAAGACTGCTCTTACTGTGTGACATACAGTAACGTTTCCCAGGTGACCACTCTGAATCAAATGACTTGCCACTCTTCTTGCCCATCACCTCAGGAGATGACGGAAGCTTCTTTCCCAGAACTGGTTATAACAAATCTTCTCCCTTTTACAGCTCTGTGGCATTTGTATTTCACCTAAGTACTTCATTGATCCCCATCACTATGGTATCTCTGAAATGATAATGAAGGAACAAAGCCTTATGAAAAGGTGTGGGTGGCATTTGCTTTTCACTAGTGGCACCATGGCAGCTTTAATTTTATTCTTGTCATTGAGTGAGTGTTGCCAGTTGTTGGCAGAGTATTGTTAATAGTTTATAAAACATTCTTTTAATTGATGTAAAGCACTCAGAGGCCTCCTAGGAAAATAAGCAAGTTTGTATTTGTATGCAAGTAAGCCTAAAACTGTTACTATTAAAAACCAGAAAGTCAGCCAAAATATCCTAGTCACTTATAGTCACTTTTCAAACACTATACTGACTGTAAACGTCCATGTTTCATGCCTTGAGTAGGATAAGGGACTACAGAAGTGACATTAATTTCATTTTCATTCTGATGTCTGGGGTTGACGTGATTGCTCCCTAGATCAACTACATCCTCATAGACATTTACATTTAAGCATTTTTAAGTACAAATTCCTCCAAAGAGTCATAGCCAAGCCAAGATAGATTATTTTCATGAATAATTCTTGTGAGCTATCGTATGAAATGTTTTATTAAGTTCAGATATTAATCTAATGCATTCTACTGTTCTCCCCAGAGTATGGAAATTACAGTCAGTGGTTCAGAAAATTCCTCAGTGAGGCTGGAGGTCCTTCTGGCTGAAGCTATGAAATATAATATGTCTTTTGCTTCAAGGATGGATGGATCAATGAATAAAAATAGGATAAGTAGCCTACATCTTTTCAAAGCTCCTGGAGGGGTAGGAAGCCTTTTTACAGAGTGTGTGGGTATGAATTTTCTTGCCCACATTCTGGTTATACAAATAGGCATCAAAGCATATGGCATAATGTGAGTGAGATACATGTTGGATTCAGACATATTACAAATCATTTGGGATAGTTGCTGACACCATTTCTTTTGTACAGTATCTTCTAGAATTTAACTGTAGGGATGAACTCAGTGGAAGACCCCCAGATTTAGAGGAAAATCCCCATTCTTATACTAAGCAATGTCAGATTCTGGCTGAGATTTGCATATACATGTATGAAAGTGGAAGGGCTTTTTTCTTGAACCATCAAAAGAAAGCTCTAGAGTGACTGAGGAGTAAAGTCATGTTGTCTCCTTGCAAACTTGCAAGCATTAGTTTCCCAAAAGTACAGAGAATGGATACAGATGAAGGTAAGGCTTCTGCTCCCTTGCTTATGTATGGACCAAGGTTTACTATTAGCATAGTGGTACTAAATTCAGTAGTGCCATTATTGGAACAAAGTCTGCAAACTTTGATGTAGGACAAGACTCCAGTTTGCTAAATGTTCTGTAAAAACAGAACTAAAACCATCTTTTAATCCACAAGGATAGTACAGGGAACACAACTAGCTCCAAGACAAACTTTAATTGGATTAATTGGAAACCTGACTGCAGGGTTATGTCTCTTACTCTCTTGTATCCCCCTCTCCCATTCAACAGCTTCCCATAGGATACGACAACAATATAGCCCCCAATGGCAAACTACTGTAGCTCTTAGGTTTATTTTGCATGTCTAATTCAGGAGAAGTGAAACCACTCTATCGCTCAAAACCTATTCAACTATCGTAAGATTCTTATTTTACTTCAAAGCTGTCATCTTTTACTGCCCTTGAGAGATGTTTGTGAGAAGATCTGCTTTTCTGAAAAGGGATCTTAGAGAAATGCTTGTTCCTAATATGCTGCATTGATGTCATATATGGCTTGCTTGAATGCACATGTATTTGCATGCCTGGGAATGAATTTACATACAGTACTAAAGTGGAATTATATATCTTATAACTGAAGCCATTTAAGCATGTCCAGAGAAATATTGCTTGTTCCAAGACTTTTGCAATGAAGTACCTTGTACAGAATTCTAAAGTTATGGGGAAGCAAATAAGGTTTTCTTTTAATATGCCAGAATTTAATTAAAATTACATCACTGAAAGTTGTTTTAAATATGAAACTCTCTTTCTTCAGTTGCAGGAGTTCTTTTTTCCATTTTTTCAAACACGGATTACATAAAACTATATCAAACATGTTTAAAAACTGGGATTCCAGCTTCTCTTCCTAATAAAGATCAGAAACTTCATCAACTTCTGCCCCACACCCCCAGGAACATTTTCATGAATATAACTCCAAATCTTCTGTTATTAGAAACAAAGGCAAAAGTCCAAAGAAAGTCACGATCTTTGAAGAGTCACTGGAGATGAAGATTCTGGTGATAAGACCCAAAGCAGAGGAAAATTAGAAAGAAGGGCAGTAGAAGTAGAGGTAACAAATTTTCATACTGAGAAATAAAACTTAGATGTGAGCAGTGAGGAAGGAAGGTGGTGGAAGTAGAAATGAACAAGACTAGTAGAGGGAAAAAAGACAAAAACCATAGCAGAAATTTGACATCATAAAAATCTACCTTTCCACTCATCTTTTACCACATTAAAATAACATGACTGTTGTTGGGGAATTTTTATGGTACCTCTTGAGGTATATTAAATACAAGTTTGTGCTTAAATATAAAATTAATGAGCAATGCATTGGGCAGTCCTACTGCCAGAAGTGGTTCTACAAGGAGTCTGCAAACATGCGTTACTTAGCTGATTCTTCATATACACTTGCACCAGCACCAATCCCATAAGCAGTGCCATGAGGTGCCTCAGCCTGGCTTTGGGTTCATCCCCCGCCAACTTCTGCTGCCCAAAGGTGGCCCCTGAGCATTGCAGGACAAGACAATGCTGAGGCTCTTCCTTATCTCATCACCGAGGGAAACTTCACTCCCTTGCAGAGAATCCTTCTGTCTCTAGCATGCCTGATTCCAACCAGTTTAATCCCTCTGCAGCTGGGTCTTCTTTCACTCTGAGGTAGACCATTCCTTGGTCACAAATTACCACTGCTGAGCAGTTATAATTTGAATTCCCCCTTCACTGTAAAATAGCGACAACTTGAATATTCTGCAATATAGTTTAACCCTGCATTATTTGTATGTATCTAGGAATTTTCTAGGAAGTAAGCAGAATTTACCCTTGCTCAAAAAACCTCAAAAGCTCATGTGGGTTACTTTAGCAGCTTAAAATTAAAGTACTAATACTCTCGTGCATCTATATTTTTTTATGGTATTTCCACAATGTTTGCATTCCATAAGAATTTTTAGCACTGATATAATACCTTCTGTTTCACAGATGAATAAAACCAGCTCTGGACAGTTATTCAAGATCAAGCTGAAAGTAAATTATCTCAGACAATAAGGGAATACTGTAAAAGTTCTGTGCAAGTGTGACTTGAATAAAAAATGGTACACAGTGATGAGGAAAAAAAAGCTGTTCTTGGCTAAGCCCGCTGGACAAGTCTTTGAACTTACGAAATTCTCCCTTTAGAGAAACATTTTCTGCTTGTATCCTAAACTATGGATTTGTATCTCTGCACTCATACACACACTAACCAATTTTAAATGGGCTGAAACACTTTTATCCTGTCAAAAGCATCAGCTCAGTCTGCATTCATGACATTCAGATTTTGAAAGTGCATACTCAGAAATCCTGCATTGTGCAGGACAGAAGAAACACTTTTGGTGACAGTAAAAATATGCTTTTAATTTTTGATTCTAAGGAACTAATGCTTCATTATCATATTTAATGCATATTTAATTTCAATGCTGTTTGTAGTCTTGTATCAAAAAGTGACTGCACAGATTCACAACTATCTTGAAACAGTTAAGGGCCTTTGTTATCTTTTAGAATTCCACATTTGTTTGTTTCCTGTAGCAAAAGATGGTAACATTTCTATACACCAGATTGTTCTGTAAACATTACAGCCTAGTTCTGTTCCTGTCTGTGTAAGTGAAAACAGCTTTTCAACTCAACTCTGTAACAAATAAATTGATAATTACAATGTGCATTCCATCACACTTGTAAATAATGAAATAATATTTTGAATTTTGTGTGTGTTGACAGAAATGCGTGGTAAGGAGGATTAGACTAAATCAAAGTTTTCTGCCTTTTTCAATGAATCGCAATATTAAAATAAAGCAGAATATTCAGGATCGGCTTCTTTTATATTCTGTTTCAATTCCCTTACACCATTTCAGCTGGAAGCAGAAGAAAGTCAGCTGCAGAAATTGTTTCCTTAAACAGCTTAACCTGGCAAGAAGTTACCGCTTGTAGGTCCTTAATTGACTGCAGCCCCTGGGACTAGGGTATTGAAAGAGGAACTATGGAAGATACTGTGATCTGACCCTGCTCCAAACCCACACCTCAGGATGAGCTGGAGCTTGAGCTCTCATGCCATATTTTTATGGTATGCACAAAGGTAAGTACAGGCCTTTCTCCATTACAGTCTATAGATTTGTCTTTGGACTGCAAATCAATACTCAATTATATAATTTCTCAGGAATGTGGATCATACTTCAGCCAAGCTGAGTATTAAAATTGGATACTTCCTTTTCTTGTGACCAGCCTTTACCATTGACTCAAGATCTCAATATATAAATTGATTTTTTTTAAAAAGTAACCTTCGGCTTCAAGAGGTGAGTTGTGTGTTTTTGGAGACGGACCAAATACTGGAATGGAGGTGACCAGGTCAAGAAAAAGATATGACAAGTACTGATGACTCACTGTAGGAGTTCAAGGATGACAAAATGCAGGGAAAAAGAAGTCTGTTGTTGCTCTGTGTGTCGTCCCCTGTGCATATCACAGGACATGAGAACCCATAATCCTGCCTTTCTGATTGAAAGTTCCAAAAACTTCTGCCTTAGCTATAGCAGTCAATATTGTGACCAGTTTGCTAGACATCTGTTTAAAAGAGGTCTAAAACTGAAAGACATGTATTCACCAGGAGACATGATAGTACTTCTGAGACCTTTTGGTAGTTTACTAATACTACACTGCTAATATTGTCATAGTGTAGCATCAACAGCAAACTTTTGCATTGAAATGTCCTTTTAAAGAGAGCTTATTCTAAACTTGTGTCTTCAGTACCCTTGAATACGTCTTCTGTGAATGATAGCACTTAAATTAAGTCATTAATTGTATGTCCTCTTTTTATGTAGGCAGAAATTTTTTTTAGCTGACAACTCATTCAAATTTATTACATACATTTTTCTTTATCTCGCTGGCTTTCATCAGCTTTCAAAATCTGTGATGTTTCAGAAAAAGTTATGAAGCAAATATTAAAAGAAATGGCAGAATTTTAAAATCATTTGCCTATGTATAGCCTTCTATACAGATGGTTCCTGCCATGAATCTTGTCTCTCCTGCCAGAGTTCCTCTCCTGTTTTTCCTCTCCTCTGAATTATCATATGACAATGTATATTTGAAACAGACTAATAATACAGCTTTAGAATAATATTTGTTCAGCCCTGTTTTCTGGTGACCCAAAATGACAATCACATTTAGCTGGAAATGCCAAGATGAAAAATGCTTAGAACTTGCTCATTTTCTGTTTCCCAGACAATTATTCTTGAACTATATAATCTCATGAAAAGATTATCCACCATTTCGGGCAACTGCAGACATTTTTCAGAGCATGGCTTTGAAATCAGATTCATGACACATAAAACACACCTGTACAGAGGAAGAACAAATGGTATGCAAACTTTAGGCACTGTTCATGTCATTACAAAGACAGGTGACTCTAGAAAATGTACTAACGGATTAAATCCTGTAATCTCTTACCTCTGTCTAAGAAATAAAAATCCATGAGGGAGTAAAGAATTGAAGTACTATCAATGAGCTGCTAAACCAGTGTGGACTGATCTCAGAGAGGCATGTCAGCAATATCCACCTGTTCATATGCTAGTTATTGCTCCCAAATACTAACATAATACCAAATTTTCACATACTGGTACATGTAATCAGATAGTGAAATAGCCTCTTAACTTCATAAGAATGTGCATCATGACATTACATTATTGCACAAGACATTAATACCATATAATAGCATTAGTAGAACAAGATTAATAGCATATGCTATGTTACTGAAAAATTACACTGTCACAGGCAGCAAATTCTGGGTTTACAGCATACTATGATGGCAGAATATGTGGTAAGTGCTATAAAGCACTTTAACGAAGCTTAGCTAATGTTACCCTAAGTCCTTCTGAATTTGTTGTTGCACACTTCTTTCTTTCTGCACAAAATCTTTGTGTTTTAATAGTGACAGGTCACTATCTGGCTTTGAGATAAGGAGGAAAACAAATAAATTGTTCCAAGACTACGTAATTAGCTAGGCCATTAGTGGCTTATGCTGACAATCTACCTAGAAAGCAATAAATAGTGAAAACAATAGTCTACCTGTGGGAAGGTCTGTACAGGAACATAGAATCATAGGATCGTTTAGGTTGGAAAAGATCTTGAAGATCATCTAGTCCAACCACTGAAACATCCAACACTGTGTTGAAGTGAAAGCCCAAGGTGGCACTGCTACAGCTGGGAGCTGGACCACCAGCCAGGACTCAGGCATGTCAAGCAGTGAGAGTGAACATCCTGTCCCCTTGGGTCCAAGATCACTGTTTGAACTGGACTAGAGGATCTGTGGCCTTGGCAGGCATGAGTATGAAATGTGTGAGATTCCAAGGATAGTAATTTGAGAGCAGAAATCACTATCCACATGCTATTCCAATCCCACTAAACAGACACGTTTTAGATTTTGTGACACTCGGTGATGAGGTTCTGTTCTTGTGGTTACCCCATGCTAAATGCCCCCATGACAGTTCATGTTGAAGTTCCTATTACAGGGTGGAAGGGAGTAGGAATGAAAAAGTGATAGAAATCAAACTGATGCAAGTCCAAAGCTGTCAGTTCTGTTAAAGACTTCCTGGCGATCCAAACTTCAAATAGAAATAAAAAACAAAAAAAGCGACTGATCTGTGTCTCCTCAAATTGTCTTGAGAACAGAGTCCTCCATATTCTTAAAGTTACTGTATGAGATGGAGTTCTTTTCTCTTTTTCTTTTTGTTTTTTAGCTACTTTTAGCAATAAACAATTTCATTGATATCAAGTATTGTACTGCCAGTCAACCATTGCCTATCCCTTTATAAGTCTTTCCTAATAGTACCCTATTTGCCAAAGTGATATGAGGATGACTACATTAAAGACTGAAAGATATTTGCAGTAATGGGCAAATTTTTTATGTCTATCATACATAGAACATTATTAGTTTTAAATTATTACAAGATTTAGACAGTCATTCCTTAAGTCAGTTGGTATGGTAGCTAGTAGCTGCAGAGGAATGCTGGATGGCACAAACAAAACTTCAGGGTCTAATTTTTATACCCCGTCACAAGGCAAAGATATAAAAACAAGACTAATAGCTGTTAAGGTAACTCAAAGTATTAGTAAACATGAACTCAGTCCTAAACAAGATACTTCTGCTAATGAAAGAAGAATCTGTTTTCCATGATAGCTGAGCACTTGGTTTCTGCAATGTAATGATGATAGGGTGCCTAGCTATGCTGAAGCTTGGTACTTTTACAATGTACTTTTCCCTTTCTTTAAAAGAAAAAAAGGGAAGACAACTTCATTCAGACAACTAATTCTCTGAAGACATATGCCTTCTTTAGATTTTTACCTTCAAGGTCTTAACTACTGTTTGATTTTGAGATCATACTGTGTATAGAAGATTAATTCAGTGACACTAGAACAAGAATGGAAAGTGGCAAACTCAGAAATATATTTGCGATAAGACTTGACATGGTTTAATGGATAAAGATATGCTACTCTTGAAAACACTGTTGTTTTTACAGGGCTTTTTTTCTTTCTGAACGTATTTGTTGTTAGTCTCACCTTCAGAGTCTGAACAGTAATATAAAACAGCCACACTTATATACAGACCTGAACTAATATTTCTCCCTCTTAATAGGGTAATTATATTTGAGATGCTGAATAACAAAAACCAAACACAAAATTATTTATTAATTATCACTCTCTAAAGTCATCAAAATTGTAAAGAAATAAAAAAAACCAAAGAGACTATAAAATGAACAAGATGGCAAGTTGGAAAAATCATGTTGGATATTCTTTAGAAGTATGGCAAGAAATTTTTTTGGATTTCAGGGGACATTTATTTCCCAAACAAAGTTCACCAAGCATGGACTTTATATCATGGATGTTCAGATGTTGATACAGGAGCATTGGGTGGAGACACAAAAAGGGTCTAGCCAAAACATTCCATAGTTCTTAGAATCAAAAATAGCAATTTAAACTGAAAAGATGCCGAATGTGAAGAACAAGAACCAGGCTGAATTTAACTGTAATAACGCAAAAGTATGTAATGTTGTCTTTGGAACTCACCCTAATTCAGTGGACCAGCCTCACCAATAACCATGAGTAAAACAATTACAATAACTGAGTTCTGAGTGTAAATTTTTACTGGATTGTCAGCAGATAACTGCATGTCTGAACAAAGTTTCAAAACTTACAAAAAAGTCATTCAATAATTAAGCACAATCAAAAATTGGAGAGAGCCTTTAACTTTTACTTAATCTACTTCACAAGCTTTCAGAAAAGTTCTCTCTAGCAGAGAAGGCAAGAAATAATTATTTCGTGAAAATAAACCTTGTTCATCAGCTATGTTTTTGTCTTCTTGGAGTGAATGAAATCTGCTACCTCCAATTCATTATCATTTGGACATTTTTCAGTCTGCAAAGGTCCATCTGGCATAAACTATATAACTGCATTTTATAGATAAAATGCTCATTGCCTAAGTTACAGCTGGGTCAGTCACTAATCAGGAACTAATTGCCAATGATTTTCCAAAGCAGGACTAGGTGCTTCAATTGTATCAGCAATATCCATTAGTCCCTGAGGTAACAGAACATACTTGATTGTACCAAAAAGCCACCAAAAAGTATAACATAACCAAGTGTTACTACTCTCAGTATAAGTTGGAGCATAGTTCTGCTGGAATCAGGTGCACGGCTAGAAAGCAAAGTTGGACAATGGGACAAACCTATCTAGAATGCCATTTACAAGTATCCTCTGACTGAAGAGCCACTCTCAGCTACTTTCTTCCCACAGGAAAATTTGTGAACAGATTACAAACACCTCAGTGTGAATCACTTCTGAGAACCAAGCAGACCCTAAATATTTCAATGGATCATTTCAGCACTGTTTCCTTCCCAGTCAAGGGGATGGCAGTGGCAATCAAAACTGACAATATTACTTCAGCAGCTGACTCTACTAGCTTAAGCAATGTAAGGTCATAACTACAGCTGGCAAGCCTGAAGGACCCAGTACACTAAAGCCACGTAATCAGAGGCTAAATTAAACCATATTAGAGGGCAGTGCTCTACTAGGATGCCAGGGCTCTTAAGAGCCAATCCAAAACTACTGAGGAATGTCTCCTAAAGAAAATGTATCGTACCCACAGAGAAAACTATTCCAATTGAATGTAATTAGAGCAAGTCTGGAATCTATATAGATTCTAGTAAGCTTGCTCTTGAAAAAAAAAATGGAGGTGTCCAGTCTGGAGCCTGTTTACTTTTTATATGGTGTCAATAACATCAGCTTGCTTTTAACCGAAACTGGGATAGTTTTCCCACACAAATAGATATATTGACCTTCCTCACTTCTTCTGAACAATCATGAGCCCACTCAAGGTATGTCTATGTTTACTGCAGAAACAGATGCTACTACATATATATTTCAAACCTGAGTCTGAATTAGATGGTCTTCTTAAAGCATCCAACTGGGGAATATGTATTTCAAAGAGATGAAGCAAGTTTTCTTTAGCTCTTTTACTGGTGTATCTTTTGTACTGGTTTTGGCTGGGACAGAGTTAATTTTCTTCATAGTAGTTCATTTGGTGCTATGTTTTGGATTTCTGTTGAAAACAGTGTTGAAAACACAAGGATGTTTTAGTTATTACTGAGCAGCACTTACACAGAGTCAGGCCTTTTCTGCTCCTCATATTGCCCTGCTAGTGAGTAGGCTGGAGGGGCACAGGAACTTGGGAGGCCACTCACCTGTGAAAGCTGACACCCAACTGACCAAAGGAATATTCCATACCATATGACGTCATGCTCAGCATGATGGGGGAAAGAAGAAGGAAGGGGGGGACATTCAGAGTTATGGTGTTTTTCTTTCCAAGTAACCATTAAGCATGATGGAGCCCTGCTGATAGGAAGTAGTGAATTAACTCCTTGTTTCATTTTGCTTGCACGTGAGGCTTTTGTGTTATCTATTAAACTGTCTTTATCTCAGTCCATGAGTTTTCTCACTTTTACTATATTTTTTTTTATCTCTGTGTTGGTAGTGAACTACTTGTGTGCAGCTTGCTATATCTGAATCTTATTTAACTAATCTTACTGAGCTAAAGCTTGGTCAGCATTCCTACATAGACAAATTCACATCCATTTGCTGTTATCATATTTCTCCAAATTAACTCTTTTCCCCAAACATCTGATGACACAAAAGAGTGTTCAAATATTAAAGTAAGAATACCTAGCAAGAAATGATGCAAATTTGTCCCTCAAATAAAACTGTTTTTATGGTTTGCAAAACTATAGAGCATGTTGTAAATATAAATAGGCTGTTTCCATACACTTCACGTGAACATATTTAAAACAGGTGGTTGCATGCAAGTCACAGTGCGCTGTTTCTAACAGAAGTATACATCATACTTGGAGATGTTCATATGGTTACCTGCCCAGCACATATTCATGTCACTGTTTTAAAATTTATCATTTTCCTTATTGAATTGAGGAAAAGGAATTGTGTTGGTAATGCATTAAATTGAGCATATGGCCTACAGGAGTTCAGTCTTTTAGTCTCCCATGGAGCTTTTATATGATCTTTTATAAAGACCTCTGTTTGCTGCCATCTAAGAAACAGGGGTGATAAGTGTGTCTCTTTCCAACTCCCTTTTTGCTGTTACCCATTCAGGTACTAAGCACTCTCAGACTGTGTCCTGCTGTAGGAAGTATTGGGCATGCAGAGAGGGCATATTAGGTTCTACAGTGATGCAAATGCTGGTAGCTATGTCATGCAAAAACTGCAACAGAAAAATATATGACTCAAGTAATGTAATACATCTGCAAAATCATGGCTATGAGTCTATAAAATCATATTAATTAGTATTAATATGAGTCTATTAATGTCTTGCTTCAGGACAAAAAGATTACTTCTCACTAAGATGCAGGAGCTTTGTCTTAAGAAATGAGGAATTTCACTATTTAGAAATGGCAACACTTACCATGACTAGTAAAAATCTTCACTGAAATTTATACTGAAAACTAGAGTAACATGCTGGTTAACCTGTTTGGCATATTCTAAAAGATCTTTTTTTAGAGCAAGTGATTGCTGTTCTCACTGCTGGACACTGATAATTTATCAAATAAAGGAACGTGTCCAATGAAGTGCACACAATACAAAATAAAAAACTGAGGAAATTCCAGGTTCAAGCTCACTTGAAGACTCTAGCTCAAGAAAGGATCTTTTAATAATCTGTCTGGAACTTGCATTTTAAGAATCCTTTGCAACAAAGCAGTCTTCATATACTTACTGTTTATTGCTGGTCACAGTACTCAGCATGCTCTGAGTTCCACAAATTTCCATCTCTGGTGTTAACTCTTCAGTGTGTCCTTAAATGTTTATAAAGCCTTTGCAATGTCCTTGAATACAGCTTATACTAACCTCTCATACAGGTGTGTTACAGAAGATGCTGGTGTTTTCATAAAAGCGTGGGCAACTTTTAGTATCTATCTTTTGTGCATACTAGCATTAATTACTTAAATATATAGATTTTAATATGTATAAGAAACTAAATATCCATATTTTTGTATATCTGGATAAATGTTCCTTCTCAAAACAAGTGAATTTTTTATGCAGCTCTCAGAGTTGTGCCCTCTGTACTCTTGTCAAAAACTTAGCTTTATCAGGAATTTATCAGGAATGCTATGGATCAATCAAGCTTCTTTCCCTGTTTCTGCATTAATTATACTGTTGTCAACCTACATAATTTTCTTCCCTTGTTCTTGCCTGCCTATATGAACTATTTCTCCTTACCTCTCTGTGAAGGATATTTTTTCTCTGAACATAGAGGATGCCTTAGTAGCCTTATCATCAGCATTTTTTGGTGTAGAACAGAAGGCTTTTGAGAAGGTTAAACTATAGGAAACATCTAACATCACATAAGAAAAGAACAAAAATTTATTCAAGGGAAATTACCTACTGGATTAAAATTCTCATCTTTTGCTATGCTAAAATGGTATCTTTAAGGAAATCACCCTGATCTCCCATTAGCTGTAAAGGGACAGACACCATGGGAACACTAATTTCCAGGAAATATAAAAATTGTTAAAGTGCATTCTTTTAGGTATGAGCTAAGACACCGTTTTGATCACTTGTTAGGATCTTGCTTCATCTGTTAAGCTCAATTATCTTACCTGGATTTATCAAACTTATTATTATTTTTCTTCTATGCAGGCTGACCAGCAGAGTTACATTTCCTCAAGTAACTCTGCCAATGCAGTTTGGCTAACTATCTGGTAGTACTAAAAGCTAATAAATCATTTCAGGATGACAGGCAGCCCTGAGAATGCTCTGAATTTAAAGTCTGATTTGTGTCCTTGGCTCAGCAGAAAGATCCCCTCTGTAGGAACAAGAGCTCCAACACCTAAGTAGAGCTGAAAATCCTTGAAGTGGCAAAATATTACCTAAGTCTGGGCTGAAGTTTAACTCTGGATAATAAATTACAGCTCAGCACTATCTGAGAACCTAAATCTTAACTGGCCTGTCTTTTACTTTAGGCTTTGAAAGCTGATCTAACTGCCAATTAGACTTCTCTTCCCTGAGTAAAATAAAATTGCAGTTTGGAGTGAGATTTCATATTAGTCTATTGCAAAAATTGTTCAAATTACTGGAAGGCTAGAAATCAATAAAATAAAGTGTCAGTGAATAAAAACCCATTAAGGAAGGAGAAACCCATTTCTAAACCCTTTTTTTTCCTGACATCTTGTTCCCTCTCAGGTATGGTTACTTATGGGACTGTGATCAGCAGTAAACACTGCTGATTTCCTTGCTGTTTGGGAGCATTTACAGAAGAGTGGAGACAGAGGTTCTGAAATTTATCACAAGGAGACTTCTCCAATGTATCAAAGAGGCATGGCTCAAACAGGAAATGTAAC
The DNA here is from genome assembly GCA_008921705.1 of Burhinus oedicnemus. Classification (NCBI taxonomy): domain Eukaryota; kingdom Metazoa; phylum Chordata; class Aves; order Charadriiformes; family Burhinidae; genus Burhinus; species Burhinus oedicnemus. Next base: position 595,494 of record VFFE01007701.1, read on the forward strand.
AATTACACCAGTATTTTATGTATTATTTTAACATCTAAATGGATTTAATCTGTTTTGTCTGTATAAGGATTTCAGATATTTACGAAAAGATGATTTCTCTCAGTGGTAGACTTTTTAAAGCTCAGACTTCTTGCACTCCCTGACACATAATATCCTTTCTGTTGATGAAATATGATATTTAAAATAAGCTATATGTATGTCTAACATTATTCTTTACACTTTGATGAATGTTATGCTTATTACTAAGTTTATGAGAAAATGAAAAACTTTTGTAGTTACAGAATAGAAAACAGAAAATAGTTTTCTCATTTTAATAACCTGAATTAAATTTGACTACGTACTAGAATTGGAAAAATCCTGAACAGGAATAGATACACTAGCAAGCAATAAATCAGCCTTGCCATTCTTCTGTTGTTACTAACCATAAGTGAAGGTTATAGATCTATGTTCTGGTAATTCATCACTTTCCATCCATTATCCTGTGGATAATTTGTTATGTTTATAATAACAGATTCTCAAACTCATTATTTTAAACCCTCAGATACTAGCAAGTATATAAAATTGAAGGTAAAAAAAAATCCTGTATATGCAATCTGCTTCTTTGGTAAAATATGGATCCAAAATTACAATGTTTTAATTTCAGAGGTAATAAAACAAAATTTATCTCCTGTATTAGAGCAAGGGATGATGGTTAAAGAATCTGTCATGACAGCTAGAAGCATATTAAGAAGCAGAGACCAGCTAAAAACTACAAGCCCAGTCTCCTTATGGTTGCTGCTTCAGCTTTTGTTAACTGTCTTGGTTCAAGATAGAACAGAACTAATTTTTTTTCTGTAATTTTACTTTTCAGTTAAGTTTCTTCTAACTAATGGCACTCTCTGAAATTAGCAGCACATTTTTCAGACAGTGTCTGCTTCCAGAGTGATAAAGTCTGATGTTTATAGTCAATACCAAGCAATGGTATGCAGAGAGGCTCTTGCTTGTATTTATTACTATAATAACCATGGTCATCTATGTGCCATGTTGGAGGGTCAGAAGTGAAGAGTGTAGAGGGGTCGCACCTGTGGGGAGGAGTGGACAGGACAGGTGACCCAAAACTGACCAACGGGGTATTCCATCCCATCTGCCTCATGCAGCCTCTTTTCTTCAGTGGCCAACGTCCAAGGAGGACTCTGTCCATTCATCTGCCTTTTATCCTGATCTGTGTGATCCTGAATCCAGTTCTGGAATCCAGCTCCCATCCACCACTGCATCCAGTCTGGGACTTTCCCAGTACCTGCCAGTGATGTGGTTGTCATCCTGGGAGCTCGATATTGGTTTTGTATATATTGTAAATATATTCCATTATTTTCTTATTGATATTATTCTATTTTCTTTTTATTATTAATATTTCATTAAAGTAGTTTAGTGTATTTTCAACCCATAAGTCTCTCTGTCCCTTATTCTCTCTCCCTTCTCTTCTGGGAAGGAAGAGAGAGGTTAAAAGAGAGCATCTGTTGTTCTTTTAGTGGCCAGCCCACGTTAAACCTCGACAGTTAACTTAAACACATTAGTTCTATTTAGCATTTTTTTGTTATATGAAAACATAGTCAGCTTTACTATCTAACAGCAATTCACATATGTTACACATAATGTTGGGTTTCATGTTTTGAAAAGGTTGTTCTTGCAAGTTTATCTGGCAAGTTTCTAGCTAGCCTTGATTACTTAAACCATACAGTCACTTTTGTGACCAATGTCACCAAAGCAGGTGATAACCAAGAGTGATTTCTCAGCGAATAATCAAAAGCAAAAAGAGAGTAATAACAATTGTATGGACATTCAAGTCTAAAGAAGTATTAATTGATAGAATTGTTTCCACTTTGAAACATGGGAAACGGAGAAAAGAGAATTTCTCACTGACAGCCTCATCAGCTGTTTCATGAAGGTGGACTGACTATTTTTCAGCCTTTCATGGTGGCATGAACTTCAGACAGCTAAACTGAAGGCAGTGATCTAGACCCTGCTGCACCATTGTCTTGGATTTATCTGTCTTTCATTTGTCTCTTACTGTTTTTTTTATTTAATCTATCTTATAGCTTGACTTATGTTATATATTATATTATAAATTTTAGAACTTTTGTAAGCTTATTATTATAACATTGGGTATAAAAATATTTTTTAAAATAACTTATTGATTTTATTTAAAACATAAAAATATTGTAATTAATAATCTCTGAAACCATTCAAATTGGAAATGTATACTAGAATGAATACCATAATGAAACACACTAAAACTGTGCACAGGTGTTTTTAAACAATTCTAAGAGATGACTTAGGACTCGGAGTCTTTCTAGTTCTTTCTAGATGCCTGATTTTGAACAAAGTGTTGGATAGTATATTTCTCCCTTTGGAAGTGAAGCAGCAAGATACGTTTCAAGTGTGTATAACTACACTCCAGATCATACTGGATTTTTAGGATGTTTAGGACATGATTGTTGCACGTTCACCTATTAGCAAGTTATCTTTGTTACTTTTTATACTATTGCACAAGTGTTTTAAATATTATCTTATCTATGAAAACATAATCAGAATACACATTCTCCCATGTAAGCTTGATGGTATTGTAAGGTTTGTCTATTGCTGAAGTCTTTCTTCCATAACAAAAGGCAAACAGCAGAAGCTTGAGAATGTAAGTGTAATTCTGTTTGAATCACATCCCAATCTGAGAAACGCAATGTATGACTTTTCCCAAGTTCAGGCCTTTTATACCTTAAATCCGAGTTCCACTGGGTATAAATAAGTTGAAGTTTTCCTCCATATTCCAGCTGTGAAAAGTAGACATGTTCAAACACAAAAACAAAGCAGTCTGACTAAACTAGGTGTTGGGAAGCAAATCATCATCTGGTAGAACCTGCTTTGTAACTCTAAATTACACACTGGCATTCTTTGAGCATCGAAGATGGTAGAGACAGTTGAGAAAATACAATTTTTCCCAGAGATATGTCTCCTTCTGATAAAAATCCTGAAATGGCAGTGTCACAGTTGCAAATGGAGATGTAAATGTGTTTCTCAAAAGATAGATTTCTTTAAAATTTCATGCAAATAAATAACATGTATGTGTACTGATACTGAAAGATACACATTTCAAACTAGGATACAAAAGCAATTCTAACAGCAGGGCACCACATGACTGCCAGGTGCACAGACCCTTAACACTCACTCGTGAGATGGGAATCAAGAGAGCCTGAGAAACCAGACACTCAGAACTCCAGATGGAAAAGGATATATCCAAAATATTAAGCATAAAATACAAGAAGTAAATTTTAAAAACCAATTCTATTAATGAAAAAAAAAAAGTCATTGATAACCACAGTACAAAACTTCCAAATCTTGTAAAGCAAAAGCTGTTTTATACTTTCATTTTGAATACTACCTCCAAATAATCAGTTCTACATGGACAGACTATGAAAGAAGAACTCCTGACTAGCTTACCCAAGCTGCAGAGACTACCTGATACTACCCTGTCCAAGGGACTGGGACACTTCAAAGCATCTTCTGATGACAAAACCTCTAACCAATATAAGTTCAGTACATGGCAACTCTGCCTTTATGGTGATGTTTACAATTAATTTTTTAATTTTGCAATCAGGTCAGTTTTCATTTCTCTGTGTAATGGAAATCTTTCCAATGGGAGTTTTTTCCAAGACTTGGGCACAATTTTGAGTATGAAGACCTAAACGGAGGTCAGCAGAAAACTGTGCAACTGCTAACATATTTGTCACAAATGCTTACTGCAAAATTCATTACAGATAGCTGAACCAGAGATGTTTCCCTGCTTCTATACAGGTGTGACTAGCACTCTGGATAATCCATGAATGAAAGAGGGAAGAAAAGACCTGAGAAAAATTAAGCCCCTGATGTGCAGTCAACAAAATTTGGAAAAAATAAGTATATTCCTACAAAAAATATAAAAAATTAATAATAGCAAATAAACGTGAAAATATCTAGACTTCACTGCTGAAAATTAACATAAAGTGTTGAACTCTTGTTAAGCATTTATGATTTCATTTTTTCTGATAAGATAGTGTATTTTAAAAAAAAAACATACCACCTTTTTTATGAACAGATATTGATTGTGTCAGTTGGATCATAGGAACACAGGCTGGAAGGAACCTCAGGACATCTCTAGTCCAAAATTCTGTCCACAGGGAGGGCTGCTCTGAGGTCAAATCTGGCTACTCAGAGCTTTTTCCAGCTGAGTGGTGAAAAACATCAAGGACAGAGATAACAGTTTTATCTGCTTTAATCTCCTGAATTATTGCAAGGCTATAAAGAAAAGTATTTTTTCCAGACAAATTTCCAGTCATAGGATGAATCGAAAGAATTCAGTGGGCCATGTCTGAAGCAAGGTTCTACTCATTGTGTTTCAGGGTATCAAGTCTGGCTCTCAAGAAGAGCCAGAGTCATTATCTTAATAATTGAAATTATATCTAGTGAAAAAATGCATAGAAAGTAAGAAAATCTTTCCAAATGAATCCGTGAAAAAGAATAATTATTTGCAATGAAGAGTGGTCAGCAAAACCCTTGGAAATGTTTGTGAAACTAGATACACGTAAGCTGAAGTTATAAAAATGAAAAGTATGTTGTAAAAGCAGACCAACTACTGTAAAAAAAAAAAAATGCTAAGAGGAAACAAGGGATCTAGAGAGCTTCAGCTCTGCTAAGGATATTTATAGTTCAGGCAGGCAAAAAGCAAAAGGATAGGAACGTCCTCTAAAAACAGCAACAAATGTCCACAGGTCTTGCATTGCTTGAAATAATTAAGACTTTTCATGATAAGCACTGGAAAGTACCACTGTGCAATTACAGACACAGAAAAGGGGAGAGACTCCATGAACCTGCCTTCTAAGCTGCAGTTATCTGTAATACCTCCCTTAAAAAGAGGAAAATTAGCTACTGAGGGGCTAGTGTTTATTCATTTATCAAAACAGAAATCAGCTTAAGAAGCGATAAGGAGCTAGTATAGGGCCTGATATTAAAATAAAAGCTTACTGCCATCAATGATTCTTGTGAAAAACTAGTTTGTTGTCTGGAGTCCAGGAGAAGTATATGCAGAAAAAGATAATGAATTTAAATAACATGAGACTAATGTCAGCTCCTTGAAAATACTCCTTTTTATTGCATTACGACACAAGTAGATTAGGTGCTACTTTAAAACCTTGGAAGTAGTTAAACTGTGCTTATCTGTCTTCTGATTGCATTTCCTACAGGATGACTTTGCACTGCTTCTTAATTTGAAATTAAGAATACCACGTCAGTCCAGCCTACGCAAGTACACGCTGTCATATTGTTCAAATTCAAAAAGAGATGTTAGCTACACTGGTCAACAAAACAGAATCCCTGCAATGTTCGAATTCATCCTGAAATGTAATGATCTGTCTCCCATAACATCCTCATTAGGAAGCTGAGGAAGTGTGGGGGCTAGATGAGGGGACAGAGAGGTGGATTGAGAGCTGGCTGTGTGACAGAACTCAGAGGGCTGTGATTAATGGAGCAGTGTCAAGTTGGAGGCCTGTAACCAGTGGTGTCCCCCAGGGGTCAATACTCGGTCCAATCTTGTTCAATATATTCATCAATGACCTGGATGAGGGGACAGAGTGTACCCTCAGCAAGTTCACTGACGATACCAAACTGGGAGGGGTAGCTGACACTTCAGAGGGCCGTGCTGCCATCCAGCGTGACCTGGACAGGCTGGAGTGCTGGGCAGAGAAGAACCTGATGAGGTTCAAGAGCAAGTGTAGGGTCCTGCACCTGGGGAGGAAGAATGCTAGACACCAATGTAGGTTAGGGGTGGACCTGCTGGAAAGCAGTTCTGAGGAGAAGGATCTGGGGGTCCTGGTAGAGAGTAAATTATCCATGAGCCAGAAATGTGCCCTTGTTGCCAGGAAGGTCAATGGAATCCTGGGCTGCATAGGGAAGAGTGTGGCCAGTAGGTCGAGGGAGGTCATTCTCCCCCTCTACTCGGCACTGGTGAGGCCACAACTGGAACACTGTGTCCAGTTCTGGGCTCCCCAGCTCAAGTGGGACAGGGAACTACTGGAGAGAGTCCAGCATAGGGCAACAAAGATGACTGGGGGATTGGAGCACCTCTGTAGGAGACCGTTACTAAATATAGCTTGTCTTGACATTGCTGTTGCACCCCCGGTCCCCAACCTTAACATCCGGCCTCGGAAGACACCACCCTCATGGCCTGCAGAGAAATACCTCCGTGCACTTGCACAAGGGCCAGGGCGTGAAAAAGGTAGAAGATGGCTCCTTGAGGAGACAGCACATATAGCATGAACTGCATGTACACAATCACGATCTGAGGGGCTTTTTCTCCTTCCTACTCTCCTCCTCATGTATCTCCTGGAACCTGCTTCAACAAAGCCTGCAACGCTTGGAAATCATAGACAGAGCTAATTGAGCATCACCGGACTTGGAGTGGTGGTAGCTAGATTCCCTCCCCGACTTGAACTCTCTCTCTCTCTCTTTCTCTTTCTTCCCTTTGCTCTTCCCCACTCTCCCGGTCACCTCTCTATATGGTTCTTCTTGCGCTGTTCGTTGAAAATAAAGCTGAAGGGTTGTACGACATTTGACTTAGTTTAGTGTCTTAATCTCGTCCCTGGGATCGTAACGAAACCTCTCTGATATTGGATCGGGACAACCTGCCTTATGAGGAAAGGCTGAGAGAGCTGGGACTCTTTAGCCTGCAGAAGAGAAGGCTGAGGGGAGACCTTATTCTTGCTTATAAGTATCTAAAAGGTGGGTTGAAGGAGGATGGAGCCAGACTCTTTTCAGTGGTTTCCAGTGACAGGACGAGGAGCAACGGGCACAAGCTGGAACATAGGAAGTTCCGTTCAAACACAAGAAAAAACTTCTTTACGGTTAGGGTGACAGAGCACTGGAACAGGCTGCCCAGGGAGGTTGTGGAGTCCCCTTCTCTGGAGATTTTCAAGACCCGCCTGGATGCAGTCCTGAGTAATGTGCTCTAGGCATTCCTGCGACAGCAGGGGAGTTGGACTAGATGATCTCTGGAGGTCCCTTCCAACTCTGAAAATTCCGTGATTCCATGAGACTAGGCAGTGGCCTTCACAGGTAAGCCAGCTCTCAAGAGTGGGCATTAGCTGAGTGTCATGAGACCCCAAGCTGAACCGAGCTTTGATGTTGATCTGCATTGACCTCTCCTTCATACAAACTACCCCAAAAGACAGAAAGTCCTGCTTCTAATAGCCAGATAAAGATTTAAAAAATGAGTAAATAAAACTAATCCCTCCAACTTTTAAAATACTCAAAATTCAAAGTGATTGGAAAAGGAAGGATAGAAATTGAAAATTAATTTATGCATTGCTTTCTATCTGTCTGCTCCTGGCTTCAATTTTACCAATTCAACAGGTATCATAGGATCATAGAATCATAGAATGGTTTAGGTTGGAAGGGACCTTCAAGATCATCAAGTTCCAACCCCCCCTGCCATGGGCAAGGACACCTACCACTAGACCTGGTTGCTCAAAGCCGCATCCAACCTGACCTTGAACACTTCCAGGGATGGGGTCTCCACAGCTTCCCTGGGCAACCTCTTCCAGTGCCTCACCAGCCTCACAGTGAAAAATTTCTTCCTAATATCTATTCTAAATCTACCCTCTTCCAGTTTGAAGCCATTAACCCTCGTCCTATCACTACACTCCCTTGTAAAAAAGTCCCTCTCCAGCTTTCCTGTAGGCCCCCTTTAGGTGCTGGAAGGCTGCTATAAGGTCTCCCTGGAGCCTGAACTCCATAAGGTTTGCATGGGCCCAACTCTCAAGCCTGTCCAGGTTCCTCTGTGTGGCATCCCTTCCTTCCAGTGTGTCAACCGCTCCACACAGCTTGGTGTCATTGGCAAACTTGCTGAGGTCCCAAATCACCTTTCTATAACAACCACAAGCAGCACAGTGCAACTGTGAAACATGGAGAAACATGCATTATTTACTTGAAATAAAACAACATTAGAAGACTGAACTTACAAAAATTGTACACAATTTTATTAAACCAAAGGACATTGTTGTGCGTGTTTGTTCAATATTTAGATTCATTCAATGTCATCAAAATAAGAGCTTTGTCGTTATGTCAAACTAATATATATCACACACACGTAATTATAAATACTTTCCCCTTTTTGTTCAATTCAGAGAAAAACTAATTTCAGTGGCAAAATATTAAAAGTAATGTTATTGATCAGCAGATGTATTTTTGTTCCTGGTTTTGACTTAGAAACTGGTTTTGATTTAGATACCTTAAAAAAAGTAGAAAACATATCTTTTTGTTCTCTACAGTTCCAGTAAAATCACCATACGTTGTATATGATATTGTATTCTGCTGTAGGACAAGTTATATCTGTGACAAAATCACGTGATTGCAGAGATAGGTCTTTGTAAGAACGGAAGTTTTTTTTAGATAAAAGGAGGTTAAAAAAAAGATATCACATACTGTACAAGATGTATCTCTGGTAATATAAAACAGAGTAGAAATTACTGAACAGTGGACAATAGGGATGTAAAATACAAAACCTGGAAGGACTGCTTCACCTTTTTTCATTTAATTACATTATATTTTTAATTTCTTCATCCTCTGTTAGACTTCAGTTATTTTTATGGTTTATTCTCTCTCCCTATAGTAACTAATGGGTGATATTTTAGAACTGAAGTATTTAAACCCTTAGGTTTATTATTTAAAATGTGCTGATAAAAGAAAAAAATTTGGTTTGTTATTCAAAGGCTTCTGGTTTTGGTGTTCGTGGGTATACAGATCTTCTCACTTGGAAAGAGAACTAGCAGTTAGAAAAACTATGCAAAATCCCCATTATCAGCTAAAGTCAGTGTTATTGAAAATAATTGTATTTTAATTGTACTCTTCTTAATGAACTACTTTTTATTTTCAGAAAAGAAATTATGTTCTTTGAAGAATAATCTTTAATAACCAATATTGGTAACAGTGAAAAGCAAGTTTTGGACATGTTTTGATAGTCTTTGGGGCTACATCTTTGCATATAAATGTCTTTCCACAGTTGTGTGACTTTAATAATAAACTCATGGAGCTTAAAGAAATTCTGAAATCATAGTGGATACCTTTCTATATACCATGTTGTGTAGTCTGTCATTTGCACAGGTTGAAAGATAACTCCTTGTTTTTGTACTGAAGATCTTTGAAAATTAGCTGGATGACACCTTTGGAAGTGAAAAGCCTGTGCTGGCATTTTTGGACTAATTACAGCAACATATTTCTATTCATGGGAGTTAAGATATAGTAGAATACAGTAAAAATGGAAATGATTTGGAAATGCATTGGGCTTCAGGGAGAGAAGGGCTGGAAGTGGTGACACATCAAGTCCTCTGGTCCCAGAAGTCAGAATCCTCCTTTGTCTTTACTAATAAATGGCTGAATCATGTTTGGCTCTCTGTGGTAAAAAGGTATGAGAAACACATGGTAGTTCTCTGTAACAGCAAACCTCTCCTGTCACATGCTATTATGTAGTGTTATAGCACTATGCATTAAAGTGATATTTGATTAACTCATTAGGACTGAGTGTACCTGTACTGTAGAAGCAGCTGAATGCCACAGAGTATGGGCATTTTGCTTGAGTGAATTATACAGCATTTTGCAGGGAATAGTATAAAGTCAGAAACACCTTCATCAGTAAAGCCTTTGGTAACAAATATTCTCTTCTTCTGAAATACTAGGTTTTGGTTAGGGAGAACTTATTGGTTGATTTTGAAGGGTTTTCTTTCCTTCTGCTTTTGGACTGCTGTCTGAACCCTCCAGTGTGGTAATCGGAGACCAGTGCTGTCACTGAGATTTCTTCCTGTGTAGCTCAGCACCACTGGCTCCATTTTTGTGCATTCAGGTGACAAAACAAATTTTAGTGGTGTTGTCTTTAATACAGAAGTTCTTCTTGGATGCATATTAAATTTTTCATCAGCCAAACATAGTATTTACCATCCCCCCTAAATTGACAGAACCTTATTTCTATGCTTTATGGATGGACTTATTAAGCTTCAGTGTTTCTTGATTAATATTTTTATATTTGGAAACAGGGGACTTCTTTATATACTTATCTGTTACAAATTTGTTTGGTCTGCCTTTAGATTTCCAATGATAAGTTAAACATATTTTGGATGTTTTAATTTGAATACTAATTCTAAAGATTTTTTGTAACTATTCTGGAGATAGATTTCAATATTTGCTTTTACTAGAGTGTACCATGTTTTATTTTCGAAGTCCAGGGTCCTTAAAGTCATATTGGTGATTCTGGTCAAGAAAAATTAAAACTGATGTTATTTCTAGAAAGAATGTTATTAAGTAAGTTTCCTATCTACTTTTTTTTTTTTAATTAGGAAACTTTTTTCTGTATATGAATACTGTGTTTCATCCTACTGCACCTGTAAGTAGAATGACATTTGGTCTCTTTATAAAAGATATTCAAGACCAAGCTTTGCTTAATGGATCCTGATGATGATGAATTTTATTTTGTGTTATTCCCCATCCCTCCACCTCCCCTCTTTGTGTTATGCTTTTATCAAAGAAAAAGATGAGCTGAACAATTGGGAATGAGGAAGAGACTGAGAAAGCTAGGGCAGAGCTGCTTTCAGAGGGAGCAAACAAGTGAGTTATAGTGGGAAACTAGAAGCATGAAGGAAACAGACTGTGGAGGTGAAGGAAACCCCTTGAAGGTCCTGGGAAATTTCTGAAGGGATAGGGCTCAGTGCTTCAATGCATACCTTTAATGCACATGAAAAATAAGGAGTTGATTGGTGGCAGCCAACATGGCTTTACTAAGGGAAAATTGTGTCTGACTTATTTAGTGGCCTTCCACAACAGCGTTACAGTGTTGGTGGATAAGGGGAGAGCAACAGATGCCATCTACCTGGACTTGTGCAAGGCATTTGACACTGTCCTGCATGATATTCTGGTCTCTAAATTGGAGAAACATGGATATGATGGACGAACCACTTGGTGGATAAGGAATTGGCTGGACAGTCACACTCAAAGGGTTGCGGCGAACAGCTCAATGTCCAAGTGGCGTGTAGTGACAAGTGGTATTCCTTAGGGGTCGGTACTGGGACCGGTACTGTTTAACATCTTTGTTGGTGACATGGATGTTGGGATTGAATGCACCCTCAGCAAGTTTTGCCAACGACACCAAGCTGTGTGGAGCGGTTGACATGCTGGAGGGAAGGGATGCCACACAGAGGGACCTGGACAGGCTTCAGGGTTGGGCCCATGCAAACCTTATGGAGTTCAATAAGGCCAAGTGCAAGTTCCTGCACATGGGTCAGGGCAATCCCATGCACAAATACAGGCTGGGCAGAGAATGGATTGAGAGCAGCCCTGAGGAGAGGGACGTGGGGATGTTGGTGGATGAGAAGCTCAGCATGAGCCAGCAATGTGCGCTTGCAGCCCAGAAGGCCAGCTGCATCCTGAGCTGCATCAAAAGAAGCAAGGCCAGCAGATCGAGGGAGGTGATTCTGCTCCTCTACTCCGCTCTCGTGAGACCCCACCTGGAATACTGTGTCCAGCTCTGGCATCCCCACCATAAGAAGGACATGGACCTGTTGGAGAGGGTCCAGAGGAGGGCCATGAAAATGATCAGAGGATTAGGGCACCTCTGCTATGAGGTCAGGCTGAGAGAGTTGGCGTTGTTCAGCTTGGAGAAGAGAAGGCTCCAGGGAGACCTTATAGCAGCCTTCCAGCACCTAAAGGGGGCCTACAGGAAAGCTGGAGAGGGACTTTTTTACAAGGGAGTGTAGTGATAGGACGAGGGGTAATGGCTTCAAACTGGAAGAGGGTAGATTTAGAATAGATATTAGGAAGAAATTTTTCACTGTGAGGCTGGTGAGGCACTGGAAGAGGTTGCCCAGGGAAGTTGTGGAGACCCCATCCCTGGAAGTGTTCAAGGCCAGGTTGGATGCAGCTTTGAGCAACCAGGTCTAGTGGTAGGTGTCCTTGCCCATGGCAGAGGGGGTTGGAACTAGGTGATCTTGAAGGTCCCTTCCAACCTAAACCATTCTATGATTCTATGATACCAGGAGGAACAAACCTACCAATATTAACAAATACTGAAAATATTGCTGTCTTGACATCAACATAAAATGTGTTCATGAATTTCAGAACTGCCAGATTTAATTTCCTTTTAAATAAAGGAAAATAACCAATTGTTTGAAACTATAGCCAATATGTCAGTTACTCATTTGCCTAAAGATAAATTCCAAGTTAACTGAAATACTGTAGGATCACACAAAATATCCTTGAGAATACCCTAAAGTAGGTGATTGAAAACCAGATATTCCAAAATATTCTTGTAAATTCCTTAATCCCAGGCATTGAAACTGGTATCCACAGCTGGATGAACATATGCTGTCATGTGACATCACTGAAAATATCTGAAGTAGCTAAGGGCTCAGTTCAGAAATTGTTGAATGATTGTACTACCAGACTAAACTTTCATAGACTCTCTTTCCTACTTGATAAATGTAAATATTTTATTTGTTTTCATTGCAAGAACATCTAGAAATCTTCACTAAAACTGTGAGGTGTTGCAGTGGCTTAAGCTGGTTAAGCTTGGGTTGCTACTGCAAAGAGAGGAAGGGATGCCTTGGCTTCTCCTGCCTGGTCAGGCTCACTGTGACATTGCAGAAGTGCTCAGATCATACAGGGCAAGCTCTTCTTTCAGCAGGTCATGCAGCATGCTTCATCAACATTTTTGGCACAGCAAGGGTGGACCCAGTGTCTCATTTTACAACTCAGCATGTCATTTACCAGGGCACCCAGATTCAGAGCACTCATCTACTTCCCTTCTCTTTCACTATTCTTCCTCTGGGATGAATTTTGCTTCATTAGCTTGGCTAAATGATAAATCTAATCTCCTTTCTAATAGAATGTATGTTCGAATAATAACAATAAAAAGTGTTTTATTCTTTGCTGTTAATTAATGCCTTGATCTCTAAGGTAGGCTTAGCACGGGGCATGAGGCAGTCCTTAGGACCCTCATTAGCCTCATTTTATTGTTGCTGCGATACTGAGATGAAGTTAGAGACAGCTTGTGTCCTCCATTTTCTGTCATACTTATTTGATATGAACTAGTACACTTCATGTTTCAGAGCAGATTACTGATAGCAATGAGTAATGCATTCATTTCTTGTTTCATGTGGTCTTTTTTAACCTGAATAATGAGATATTCTACACATACTACAAGATATACTGCAAATACTTTAATAACACACAAGATACTACACTTTCTCCTGCATCAGCATTGAAAGGGAAAGGGGAGGAGGGGAAAGGGGAAAAAGGATCCAGTCTGGTGCCTTTAAAAAACAAAGGAAAACCACAACTTTCTCTGCTTTGTTAATTTGAAATATCAAAAGATTCTTTTATCTCCTTCTGTACTAGGGACAATTTAAGCTTATAACCCTCTGATGTGTTATTGTTTTAGTTATTCTATATTATAAACTAAAATTATTTTCATTTTTATTTTTTAACACAAACAGCATTTTTTTTTTCTTTTTTTTCTAATGTTCTAGATACTAGGGGTGGGGGGAAACATCCTTTACTGATTGCCTGGTTTTGACTCAAGCTAATTTAATGATACAGACAATGATGATGCTAGTATGGGATGGTACATTGAAATGTGAAGAAAAGAGACAAAAAGAAAAAAGGAACACCTTGACACAGTCATCATTTTTTTGGTTCAGAAAGGACATTATTAAAAGCTTTCACTGTTTGACTTTCTGTTTTCCTCCACTGAGAATAAAGCAACTAAAGTAACTAAACATTTTGAATTTGATTAATATGGAATAACAAAATTCATTTACGTAGTGCCTTTTTAACTCCAAAAGAGCATGAAGCTCTTAGACAAACTTTAATGTGTCTACAGTCTCCACAAACAAATCACTTCATCCACTACTGGAGTGGAACGACTGCTGATGTGAAATAGGAGAGGCATTTAACAGTTCATGGCAGCACAGTCAGGCACAGGCAAGGAACTGAAGAATAGCTTCTCCATCTAAAGCTGAAGGGTAAACAAACTTCATGAATGGAAAGTGACCTATGCATTGGGGCTCACATCGCTTTCCTTTAAAATTTCTTGTCCTTTCAGCCAAGACACTTGAACAGATTATTGGTCATATGTCTCCCACTCACATGTGATTATTTCTATGGATGGGTTTTTTTCATCTATATAAACACTTTTTCTCCCTAAAGAAATAACTGAGTGTTCACAGCTATTACAGCAATAGTTCAATATTACTGATATGTATCAAATATGCTGCTGTAATTTGGCTTATTGGTAATTTTATTCACCAGCCCACATTGAGTGAGGTGCTGAATTGTACTGCTTTGTTATAAATTTCTGGTATGTCAGATACCAGTTCTCTTCAGAGCATCTAGGCCACTAGAGAACTACATTTTGTTACCAAGAAATGCAATAACTCTTTCCTCTGCTTTTCAGGGAGCTGGTCCTCCCTGTTGGCACATGGAAGAAGCAGACTGTACAGGCTGTACACTCTTCCCAGGAGTGGCAGCTGTGACTGCTTTTTGCCCAGGTGGTCAGGTGCTTCCCTCATCTCTTCCATTTCAGATGCTTCCATCTCAACAGGTACACAGGGGCCTTTTGTGCTTGAGTCCAATGTGTCAGCTTATATTCTGTGGCCTGAACACAGAGGGAAGGTATTGAAACACATTTTGTTTAACTTAACTGTGCCTGAGTGGCAGTAGTTTAAAGAAATGGCAGCTGCATAGCCCCAGGACTTTTTTCATATGTCCTGCCACTGTGATGCAAATAGCATAAGTGCCTAAGAAGACGTGGAACAGCTGGGTATGTTAAGAGGCATGTCACTGTGGTTTAATGAAGACCCAGTTCTATTACTGGCACCAAAGGTGAGGTCGGTTCAGGAAACACTCTGCCTCTGATTCACAGCCTACTTCTTGTTCCTTGTTTTAATGAGAAAACACAGTGAGGCTTAAAGTGAGACCTTGCATTGCATCTCACATTGTATTTTCCAACAGTAGATATATTTATATGATTCCTGGCTATAGTTGCAGAAAGCAGACTTTGATTTCTTATTATGTCCACTGTTCATTACCTATTACATAAACAAACACCTACTTTCATATCTGGGAACTAAAGAAATGTTTTTAGAAGTCTAACGTTACATATATATATCCTGCAGTCTACCCCAGCTAGCCTTTGTAGCCTCACAAAGGCACAGAGAAATGCATAAACATTTCTGAAAGACACAAAATTCAAGTGGCTTGGAAGATACCAAAACAGTGAGTATTTAATGAAGAGCATCCTGCTTTGAACTGTCAGAATGTCCTGAAGTATATGAGTTTTTATATACAAAAGAGCAACTAAAGCTATATATGCCTAGAAAGTATAAAGTGACGCTATATAATTGTTGAGACTTTTGAGCAGCTCATGTAGAAAAAGACCGGTTGAAATCCTTTTCCAGGGAATGAGAGGGTGATCTAGGTGCAGAAGAGTCACACTCAGCTGAAATCATACATCTCATACAAAAAAAGCTGTTACTGTGGTTATATCTAGTTATATATTTGCTGCATTTCATTTCCTTGTTTTACCTATTGGTGATAAACATGCTTTCAAACTGATGGCATCAAGGTAATCTGAAATTGTTAGTAACAAAGTGGTATAGTTAACCATCATATGACTGATTTACAGCCTGCCACTATCAAGTGTAAGAAGATGACTGAAAAGGAAGGTCACAAAAACAGCCTTTGCATAAGACACTTGAAATTTCTTTAGCTGGAATACTTACAAATTTGAGTAACAAAGAGCAAAAATAGCAAATTTTATTTGCGGTATAAAAAACTTTGGGATGAAGGGAAGGGGCATGTTTCAACTGGCAAAGTTATTGAATGTTGTAGACAGCAATAATCTTCCAGAGAACTGCAAAGCAAGTGCCTTTATGTGAGTCTACTGGGTTCTTTATGTTCGATGTGCCTAACTAACCTCAGAGGTATTAATGGTATTATGGAAAAAACAGTATGGTGCAGAAGATTCACAAAATCAGAGATTCTGAGAACTGCTGCTGCTTGCAAGTCAAGCAAAAACTTCTGCCATGATACCAAGCTTTGTTATTCCCTGCACAATAGAGGGGATTGAAAATAAAGTGAAAATAAAACACAAGCTAATGAAAAGTTACTGTAGCAAGAGTCATTAACTGCTTAAATAAATGTTGTTTCTAAGATTATTACATTAGAATAAGTGCTGTTTTTACTGACATGAAAATGTGTGGAGCTGCTGCAAACTACTGCTGCATCCCCATAAAAGATAAAGGGAGAGGGATTTTATAAGCTCGCAATTGTGTTTACCAGAGGCTAGAAAAAGGCACATGTGTTGGTCAGATAAAAAATTCCGTATGTATGTTTGGGGTAAAGAAAAGCAATCATCTGATACAAAGATAAGAAATAGAAAGCCTGTTCAAATTCCTCTGCTGCAAATGTTCTTGTTCATCAGTTTATTTATTTCCATTTTTTATGGGAGGATACTGATAATTACCCAAAGGCTCTCCAGCCTGTCAAAAAGACAGATATGCTTGTTTTCACTTATGAGACCAATTTTTTGTGAAACGAGGTGATACACCAGTTTTATTCCTTTCACACTGTGGGGTCAGTTCTGCAAGATGAGAAATCTTTGCTATAGTCTGACAATACTTTTAAGTATACCAGATGAATGAGACTGTTTAGGTATGGCTATGGTCAGAGTGTCTTGCCAGAGTGCTAACGGTCCTCTTTTCACCTTTCTCTACTGTGTCACACCTGTAAAACTTCTAGGTATGTTTTCCTCCCACTGTCTTCCAAAAGGCTTGGATCAGACCCCTCAGATAGAAAGGGTAGAGGAATAGCTTTATCTGATAAGCATTCAATAAACTCTTAGAGGGACATGTTTATTGCATAATTCTCAGAAGGTGTAATAAACAGAAAGGAAAAATAATGGGAAAAAAATGAAGTTATTTAGGGTGGTGATGAGCTGCAAGTCTTCAAGAGATTAAAGAATGTAACCTATTCCACCATTTCTCAATTTCTACTGAAAAAAAGAAAAGGAAACATCACATAAATTTCTTTGCTTGACTGGGGAGAATTATTCCTGAGCTGTGACAGTGTAAAAGCCAATTTGGATATGCTTTTAATCATGACCTCATTGCCGGGTGCAAAACTCCTTTAAATGGAGGTGTGATGTCCAAAGCAAATGGTGATTTATATTTTCAGTAAGCTTCATTGATTAATGCAGCACAGCTTGGAAACCAAAGGAAGACTGAAGCCTGTAAACAGCTTTTCTTCTCATTTAAAATCTGTATATTTCCCTCTTACCACCAAAATAAAATATTAAACTGGGTTAGAGGAAGAAAGATATCAAATTCTAAAGCATCAAAGGAAAAAAAGAGGGTGAAAGGAGAGATTACCACATGGGAAAAAAAAATAAATTAAAAGCTGGTTTCTGCAGAAAGTATAAAAAAGTTACCAGTTGAACAGTGGAAGTCATATGCCTTACTCTTATATTAATTTCTCCAAGGTCAAGTGGCTCTTTCAACATACCTGCTGCCGTCATAAGGCAGTCTGAATGAAATTCAATACTCTTAAAATGTTGGCAGCTGAAGATGATTCAAAATTGAAATATTTTATCTGTGAAATATTCTCATGAAAAGTAATGGCTGATCGTCACTTTATTTTCTTTTTTTCTAGTGGAGCTAAAACTGTAAGGTGAGCCTCACCTCACATAGACTGCAATTTTAAAATCAATGCTAGTTGTCTAAGAAAGAAAATTATATCTGTTTTCTGACTCTTTGATGTCAGTTTTTCAGTAAGAGCCCTGAATTATCTCTGGCTGGGATTTTTACAATGACAGAAAGCCTTTTCTGAATTGAAGATGACTTTATACTCTTCCCTTGTACTCTCTTCTCTTGTCCCTCAAAGTGCCTGATGAGACATCAGTGCCACTGAAGCACAACAACAGGATCTAGAGGAGGAAGTCTATATGTGTGCCTGAGCTTATTTTTATTTTTATAAATAGAGTTATTTTGTGAGTCTGTAATTTTCAAAAGTTCCAAATGAGCTAAATAAAATAAATAAATGGACAGTAAATTGATCACACTAATATTAGGAGAAAAAAATAATAGAAATAAATTACAGGTGTTAGAAATCACTTAACTATCTATCCCTGTCCAGAAGTTTCCTTTGGAGAAATGGGCTCATAATTTAGTTATGTAGGATATTGACACTGCCTCTATGATGAATTTATAATTCTCCTCCCACTTTATTTACACTTTCCTCCTTGTATGCTCTTCGTCTCCTGCCACACATTTCAGTGCAAGCATACAGAAATGACCATGGTTTGACAGGCTATTGTTCCAGTGTTTTCTGTATCTCACTTCCAGCTGTGGTAGAGTGGATTGTTCACAGATGTGTGCATCTGGCAGGGGATGCAAGCCTGTGAGGTATTCAGCTTCAGTGGAAGCTGAAGGCATTCAGCACTCAACCAATAAGCCTTAATTGCTCAACACTTTACCATGGAAGCAAATTTCTTCATTGCCCTGTTGGTCAGCAGTTTAAAAAATAAAACATGAAAACTAGCAGCCTTGACAATTTTATGTTAGAAAATCTACAGCTGTCAATGCTGTTCATAGAAATATCCACACTTTTTTGCAATCTAGATAAAATATTTCTCCTTCTACTGTCCTGCAAGAGCATATTCCACAGATTTAGTTGTGTGTTATCACTTGCGCTTTTTAAATGTCCTGCCTTCTTTGTTTTGTTGAAGGACTTACACTTCCGCTGTATAAACATGTGGAGTGGCCCAATGAATTTAGCAACATATCCCCATTGAAGTGAGAGGAGCAGAATGGCTGATTGACTGGCGGAGCTGCACCTTTATGTGCATGGGAAGTACATGCAGCATTTTCCATGGACAGCAAACCAGCCAGTAGTGTTCCTGTCTTCCTTCTGATTTTTATCTTCTATCCTATGCCTCAGAGCTATGCAGACATGTTATTGTACAAAATGGTTTCATCAGTTTTGGCAAGCAGAGAAGACAGAGAATAGAGACTATCACAAGGCCACTCCCCGGTGGAAACACTACATTCAAAGTCTGGGGGAACACTGCTATTTTTCAGATGAAATATTGACCTTCGGAGACATTGCTGGGTCATATTTTCTTTACTTTTCCCTTGTCTTGTCTCCTGACTCTATGAAATCTTACAGACATGACTAACTTGATGCTACAAGTATCCCCTCAGAGATGGCAAAGGGCACGAGGTCTCAGCTTGTGCAAAACTACAGCTTTCATTTATAAATTCAGGAGATGGAATATGTTTATATTCAATGAGATTATTGTGTATCATATGAATAATAATCTGTCTGGTGACAACATGCAAAATAGTAACCAACTGACATTTTGATAACAACATAAGCAAGTGCTTTGCTTTGGAGAAAATGCATGATTTGGCATCAAAATTGAGGTTTAGTTGACTCATTTTTAAAAGAGGGTTTCAAAATCTATGGCATAGAAATATAGCAATAATTCAATTTTTATAAACAGTCTGTATAAACTGTCACAACGCGATTTTTTCACAATGTCATGTAAATCCCATATACTAGCTTTTAACCAGAATCAAAGGGTACGTGAAAATATACTAGTGTTTTAAAATATACCTTCTTGTAGTTGTTCAGTGTAGTTTCTTCGTATTATACAAGACTATTTGCAGAAGATTCCCTGAAGAAAGAAAATACACCTTCAACATAAGTTTTTGATTTCTTTCTCTATTCACTGTTGGTACTACTATTATAATGGTATTGCAAGGGTCAAGTAGATTTCTCTGCACCATAAATGGGACTGGAAAGGTACTGAGACCTGATTTACTATACATCTGTTACTAAGCCTACAGGCAATCTAGCTTGCCTACTGAGTAAAACTAGAAATTCAATTTTCACTCTTCATTTGCAACTTAAATCTTACACAGCTACAAATTACATGAGAAGGATGTGATCATAGGGGGTTGCGAAGACATGTGTTTACCTAACACTGACTCCTCAGTTTGATTCAGGATCTAAACCTAGGAATTTCAAATGTGCTGGTTAGGCTGATAAAGGTTTATTACTACTTATAATGTGAGCCATGATGAAAGATGCTGGGAAAATAGGAACAGAGTCTGATCAACAGCTGCAGGGAGCATTACCTGGATACAAGATAGAATATCTCTTGTGAGGCACAAATATTTGCTATGCCTGTGGCAAGATTTGTCCCCAGATACCACTGCAGTATGGAAATCAAAATGGGCAGGCTTTGATGATTTTGCAGTAGTAATGACACTAGCTGTGCATGGTCCCATTGCAGCTCTGCTGGAGGGGATTATCAGAGAGAGAGTGTTCTTTCCCCTGTCCAAACACAAACAGCTTCACTTTAATCTTAGATCATTCAGCTTTCCAAAGCTATTAGAGAAGTTTCCTAGCCAAAATCTCATAAAGAAGCCATGGGGCAATGGGACAAGAGAGAAGATCCTCCAATGGATTAATAACTCGCTAAAATACAGGAAACAAAAATAGGGGAAAAAATGACTGGTTGTGCACAAGAGAGAAGATTACCATTGTGTTCAACATGGATGTCTGTTGTTCAGCATATTCCTAAGCAATCCAGAAAATGATGTGAGTAATGAAGTGAAAAAGTCAAAATTCAACATTTAAAAAATGTAATAAAGATCTTCAACTGAACTGAATAAAACCTCTTTAGATTGTTGATTCACAAACAATTTTTTTATATTGAAACTGTTCAGTCCAGTGTTTGAAAACTATTTTTAACACAGGAGAATATTTTCTGACCCAGATGCGCTTCTGCACACGTACTAGGTTTGCTGCAGAAAGAGTCAAATTATGACAGCAAATGCAAAACTCACTTGCCAGTCCTTTCCCCCTTCCTAACGTACTACCTTACTACTTTACATGTCATGCACATTCTAAGTTAGAGGCGTGCTAAGTGTTCATGCTTGCAACTTTTTTCAAAAAAGCAACACCTTTTCTCAAATCTACATTGCAAGCAATTTGTTACTTGTAAATGCAAGGAAACAGATAAACAAAGGATTTTTTCCTTTTCACTGCCTGTCTCCAAAGTTGTTAAGTTCCTGTGCTGCAAAATCTTGATCCTTGTTGTCCAGGTAAATCAATGAGAGGAACTTTGGTAATACCCCAAAGCTGTACCTGTTGCACCTCTGTCTAGTGAATAATGAATGAAATCAATATTGCTTTTGCACTTGTTCTTCTGTGATATACAAGAACACTTTTTAACCTCTGAATACACTACAAAGTTCAGTTTGTAACTCCAGCATTTGCAAAGAAAGGTATCTGAGTCTTAGAATGACTTTATTATTCTTATTATCTTGGCTGGGTATAACAAACTGATATTCAAAAAGTGAACATAGTGAAAGCACTGGATTTGAATTGTTAAAATTTGTTTTGGTTATACTGCTTTGCACATATTTGTTGATTCCCATATTTTAACACATCAAAATAAAAACACATGAAGGCAGCTCCCAGTTGTCTCAAACTGTCTCCAATGATTCAGAGGAAAAAAGTGGGCATCAGATAATCCCTATATGGTGCTCAAGTACTTTTAGTGATGAATGCAGTGTAAATACTGGAGGGAATGTAACTGCAATGTAATGTATAAAAAGATACAGAAGCTGCAGCAGATGCTCTCATTGTGTGGACTGTCCCCTCATTTTTAGTGACATGGTGGTGAGCTATGGACTAGATGCATCCTTGTTTCAAAGATTCATATATTCAGGTGTTTTAAGGCCAGAAGAGTTCATCTGATCTGACCTACTACAGTGCAGGGCAGTGAATTCTGTCTTGTAATTTGTCCATTAGAGAGAAAGATTCCTCCTTCCTGCATAAGTGAATGATATTACCCCAGGACCTGTGGCTGAACAGCAGTCTCTCTCTTAAATACATCCAATTGTGAATTAAGCACTCTGGATCCAATTTTCACTTGCAGTGCTAACAGCTATGGAAGACAGTGACAGAGTCCTATAAATGTATACAATTCCTAAATGTATTATGTGACCAGGTTACATTGGAAACTAATGCTTATTGGATAATCCACAGTAATCTTTTGTTCCTTTCAGCTTCCAACTTCTGGGATAAACCTTCCTTCTTCCCCCTGTTAGTCCAGAGAAAACTCTAATCAGACTTTTCTGATATTTGGATTTCCTGTGTCCCTCTACTTTATCATCTTCAGCTGCAAGAAATTTGTGAAGGGATCTGCGTGGAGCTGTGTTTGAACTACAAGTCATCTGCAGCTCACATCTCACCATAACTCCTTCACAAAGCCATCACACGGAAGCCAGATCCTACTTCTTCATAGGTGAAAGGATTGGAAAATTTGTCCTGAAATTTTCCATCCATCACTTTGATTTCTACTTCAAGCTGTTGTTTGCTTTTTGTAGAAGGAAAAACAAACCTACAACATACATTATAACATACCTACAGTACACTGAATGTCAGAACAGTGCTATAATACCAATAACTAAACCATGCAACATGTTGTTATAATTGAAAAAGTTAGATTTCTCCCTCTGTGCTAAAAGAAGTGAAACTTCTTAATCATAAACTCAATTTATAATCACTATTACTGTGTCCTACTATGTTTTTCATTTCTAGAGGATTCAGCTGAGGAGATAGAGGAAACAATCCCCTTACACCTGTATAAAGGTTAAATAAGAAGGCATGCCCCTTGTTAGCTTAATGATCATGTGCTCAATATTTGAGAAAATATTATGGACATTATCATTATACAGATAATTAATAATAAGAAGAATTCTTTTGGTTACAATTATGTATTGTTACCCAGAGAGCTCAGTTTAGAAAGACACTTTGTGGTCTAAATGGGAAAGGTCAAGCAAGTTCAGATTCAGCAAAAGTGGTATTCAGTTAATCTCCATGCCCCCTACCCTTGCCGTAGTAACCTAGACACATTTACATGTATTCATTCTGACAGATTCCTGTGAGGCAGGAAAGTGGTTTTATCCGATGGAAAAGCAGATTAAAGGATTTGTGCATGGTTACATAGTGAATGTATGAGGAAAAAGGGATTTGGGCATAAGTTTTCTAAGTTGCAAAAAGCACCCTAAGCCCTAGACTCTTAATCTATTTCAAACAAAAGCATGTAAGTTTAGTCACCCATATTTTCTCAGGTAGCAGTCAGTTCTGAGTCCCTTAATGAGATGTATAACTCAGCACTTTTCTAGAAATTTATGAAGAAAGACCAGAGTCTACTCTTTTAAACCCACAGGGCTAAATCTCCCAGAATACAGTCACATACCACTGCCTATTTTTTTCAGCTCGTATAGCAGACATATTTGAGCTATACATAAGGAAAATATAATGAAATATTCTTTCTCTGCAAGAAATGAACAATGAAGCTGGACAATGTTTTTTCTGCATTCAAATACTTTTCAATGGGAAAATGCTCTTGATCAGTTAGAAGTATAGACAGAATACGTGTCTTCCTCACAGAGTTTCAATTCTTCCTTTTTTACATGAAAAGCTGCGTCTTCAAAAAGTAAGGAGTGGTGTTCATTGGGTTTTGGGGACGGTGGGGCAAAGTTCCTCCACGTTCAGCCAAAGCTTAAAATGCTCTCACTTGAAAACAGTATCATGGACCTTCATCAAAGATTCAGTCCACTCACCTCATAATCTATTTCCTCTGTTAATGAATGCATTACCTCACCTATGACACAGGAGCAGTCATAGCAGTGTACTGAACTGATCATCAAACGTCTCTGCAACTTTTTAAGGGTGGCACAGCTGATAAGCAGTTTCAATGCAAAGAGGAAAAGGGAGGGAAAAGACACCATAGCTATTGCCATCTCAAAGCACTATTTTGTCCTCTTGTTGCTTTTGTTTTCATTCTTACTAAAAAGTTGACATTTGACAAAAAAAACCTCTCTAAACACTTCTAATGGTAGTCAGTACATTCTCAAGGGTCATAGAATTGTAGGTTCAAGGACTCCAAGGGACCTCAGGAAGTCTCTAGTCAAACCTTCTGCTCAAAGCAGGGTCAACCCTGAGGTCAGACAAGGACGGAGACTGCACAATCTTTCTGGGTAACCTCTTCATTTCTTAACTGTCTTTGTGGAGAAAAAGTTTCTCCTTACATTCAATCTGCACCACTCTTGTTTCAATTTATGTCTGTCTGTTGCACTCTTACCATTCATTTCTGTTGGACTTCACTGCTTTCCCCTATGCCTGCTCCTTCAGCCTCTCCAGTTCCTCTGGATGGCAAGGCCTCCCTTCAAGCTGTCAAATGGTTCCGCTTCCTCCTAGTTTGGTATCATCTACAAATCTGACAAGACCATGCTCTGTCTCATCCTCCATGTCATTGATAAAGACGTTAAAGAAGGCAGGCCTTATGGTAGACCTCTGTTATATTTTGCTTGTTAATGGGCTGCAGGTGGAGTAAGACCAATTAACCATGACATTCAGAGACCAATCATTCAACCTGTGTTTGTTACCCATCTGATTGTCCTCCCATCTAAATTGTAATATCAAAAGTTGTATTCAAGCATATTGTGGGAGACTATGACAAAAACCTTACTTAGACTGAGGTAAATGACATCCAATGCCCTCCTCATTCATTAACCCTGTCACTTCCCTACAAGGTAATCATGTCGGTGAGACATGATTTATCCTTGGTCAATCCATGCTGTTCCAAACCACTTTTTTCTCCCTCATGTCCCCAGAAATGTGCTCCTAAAGGTCTCACTCCATGATTTTCCCATGGATCACAGCAGAGCTGATCAGTTTCTCAGGTCATTGTTTTGGCCTTTTTTGAAGATGGGTGTAACATTTATTTCTCCAGTCACCATGAGTCTTCCCCAATCTCCATGATCTTTCAAAGACAGCAGAATGGGGCCTTACAAAGATATCATCCAGCCCTCTCAGCAACCCTAGATGCCTGTTAGGTCCCATGGGCTTGCATGGGTCAAGTTTTCTCATGCAATCCCTGATTCAACCCTCATTCTCTGCTGGTAGCTCTTTTCCCCCTTGAACCTGTTTAGGGGCACATGAAAAATTGTTAGTAACAACAGAAGCAAAGAAAGCATTGAATACCTCTGCCTTACTGTGCGTCTGTCTCTAAATCACCTGTCCCATTCAACAATGGGCCCCAAATTTCCTTGTGCACCATTTTGTTGCTTACATAACTGTGTAAGCTCTTTTCATTGCCCTTGTCCCTTGCAAGTCTCAACTCCGGTTAAGCTTTAGTTTTCCTAACACCACTGCTGAATGTTCAAGAAAGTTTCTAAATTTCTCCCTGGGAGCCTGTCCTTGTTTCCACCTCCTGTATAATGCTTGTTTGCTTTGAAGCTCTGTCATGACTTCCTGCTTAGCCAAACTGGTCCCCTAACACATCTACTTACTTTCCTGAGCACGCTTGGAGAATACTTAGAGGATACTATCCTTGCAGCCTTGCCAACTTTCCAGAGCTCCTTTGCCTTCAAAGGAGCTTTCCAATTCCCTGAATAACCCAAAGTCTCTTCTCCTGAAGCACAAGGTCTGTACTCTGCCGTTCTCTGTTCTCATTCCCCTCCAGATCCTGAATATCCCTATTTCATGATCACTACAGCCATGAATTCTCATATTACCATACAGCACTTTCTTATTAGTTAACAATAGATCTGTCTGCAATCACATTTCTTGATCCATCCAGTACCTGTTATCAAGAAGTTATCCCTGAAAATCTCCAAAAGACTCTGACTGCTTGTGTCCCACCATGTTGGCAGATGTCAGGAACGCTAAAGTACCCCATGAGAACCAGGTTCTGTGATCCAGAGCTGTCCTTGAGTTGCTTAAGGAAGGCTTCATCCACTTCCTCACCAGGTCACCGGGAGGTCTGTAACACACTGACACCGCAATGTCACCCTTGCTTGCCGCTCCTCCAACCCTGACCCATAAGGTGTTACCCAGTTGTTGTCTATCCCATAGCAGAGCTCTGACATCTGAACTACTCCTTAACATAGAGGCAAATCATAGAATCATAGAATCATTTAGGTTGGAAAAGACCTTTAAGATCATCGAGTCCAACCATTAACCTAACACTGTCAAGTCCACAAATAAACCATGTTCCTAAGCACCACTTCTTTTAAATACCTTCAGGGATAGTGACTCAACCACTTTCCTGGGGAGCCTGTGCCAATGCTTGATAACCCTTTCAGTGAAGAAATTCCTCCTGGTAGTCAATCTCCCCTGATGCAACTTCAGACCATTTCCTGTCGTCCTATAACATGTTACTTGGGAAAAATGGCCTCCTTGTTGTCCCTGCTTGTCTTTCCTAAGGAGTTTCTATGCGGGTGTTGGTGGCAACGTGTGGACAGTAGGGAGCTACAGAGTGGCCTTTGTGGGAGAAGTTTAGGGGTGACTCATACCGGAGACATCTGCTTCCAGCTTGTTCTAGCCGCCTCCAAGAGACACCCTTCAGGACACAGCTAGGCCCATCTACCAAGTGGGTAGAAATACATGTAAGAAAAGGGAAAAGGGCTGCACAGGTGGAGGAGTAGGGGAAAAAAAGGGAGAAACAAGCTTGTGAACCCCAGTGTCAGAGAAGGAGGGGGAGGAGGTGCTCCAGTTGCCAGAGCAGAGATTGCCCTGCAGCCCATGGTGAAGATCATGGTGAAGCAGTTTGTCCTCCTGCAGCCCGTGAAGGACCATGGGGGACTAGATATCCACCTGCAGCCTGTGGAGGACCCCATGCCCGAGCAGGTGCATGTGCCCTGAAGGAAGCTGTGGTCCATAGAGAACCCATATTGGAGAAGAGGAAAAGTGTGAAGAGAAAGGAGTAGCAGAGAGGAACTGTTCTGGACTGAACATAACTCCCCATTCCCCATCCCCCTGCACTGCTTGGGGGAAAGCAGGTAGAAAAGTTGGGAATGAAGGAGTGACTGTGAGTCTGGGAAAAGGAAGAGAGCAGGACTGGGGGGAAGATGTTATTTTAATTTTTTGGGTTTTGTTTCTCAGTACCCAAATCTATTTTAATTAGTAATAAATTAATTTTCCCCCAGTTGAGTTTTTTTTGCCCATGGCAGAAACTAGTAAGTGGTCTCCCTGTCTTATCTCAACAGCAAGTTTTTTTCATCCTATTTTCCCCACCCTGTCCTGTTGAGGTGGAGGAATGAGAGAACAGCTGGCTAGGCATCTGATCCTTAGTCAAGGTTAACCCACCACAGCTTGAATCTATCCATCACAGCAACTGCAGCTGTATGAGCTGTCCCACCCTGTCTCCATTATTCCAATAATGCTGTAGCCCTGTGACTGCTCCTGGAGCTCCAATTCATCCTATTCATTTCCCAGGCCACATATTCTTGTGTACACATCCTTGAGGCAAGTGCTTCTTTGCTCTTGTGCCTACCATATTACACTCTTTCTCCAGCCCAGTCCTGCACTTCCACATTTGATTTTGATTCATTTTGATTCCCTCCTCCGCTGTTCACAATTTCAAGCTCTCCTTACTGCTTTGTCCAGTCTGTTAGAAAAGATGATCTCATCTTATGTTGTCAAGTGGATCCTATCTCTCTCTAGCACTCCTTGATCCACAAAGAAGGTCCCATAATCACTAATAAACCCCTCTGATCAGTACAGGTGTTGACCTGCAGGATCCTGCAATCATTCCCCAGCCCCTTGATTGGGGTGAGTGAGGAAAACACCACCTGAGCCTCCAGAGACCTTCAATCACTGTTAATACACCTAAAGTCACCTCTAGTAGTAACATCGGTGCCCACATGGACAAACAGCAGGTGTCAATAGTCCAAGGGCCAGACAAACCTCGGCAGTCTCTCCACAACATCCACATTTGAGACCCCATCAAGCAGCAAAGCTCCCTGGGTAGCAAGTCAGATCAGCAGATAGGGACCTCAGTCCCCAAGGAGGGAGATGTTAGGAACCTTGAAATGACAATATGATATTCTATAGACATAAGAACTGAGGGCAAATAAATTAGGGAACTCACAGTAGCATCTTACAGAAAAGTGACATTTAACAAAATGCTCTGTTCTCAATAGCAGTAGTTATCCCACAGAGGAAACCACATAGACAAGTACTATTTTGCACCCTTTATTACACTATGGGAATATAAGAAAAGATGCTCTGACCAGAAGTATTCCTTAACCATAATTTGGAACCTTTGCCATATCTCTGCATGCTTGATTTCTTCTAAATCCCTAACACAGAGATTAACATATTCCTTTTCCAGCATACTACTCGGGTTTCAGCAGGAGACAAAATAATCAGAAATATGTATGTTTCTGCCAAGCCTTTGATTGCATGTGTTAGTCAAAGTGATAGCATGGAATCTCATTTTAGGGAGTGTCACAGTTTCTTTAAGATTCATTTGACTACAGACACATCTAAAATGTAGTGCTATAATAAAGTAAAAATGTAAATTATAACAGCTATTGCACAGGATAACTTAACAGTAGTTCATGCAAGACTGTTCTCTTAAGAACATGCATGCAAAAAAGGAGAATCATTTGGCAACATTGTCTACCCAATTTGAAGAAACCATCCTATGGCCTTAAGGAACTACACTAGTTAAGAATCATTTCCCAGACAGTGACTTCTGAGCACAAACATTTTAATTTGTGTCTTTATTTATTGTGACTTCATTTATCACCTTTACTGAAAGGTAAAGGGTTGAAATGAAAGAGGCTGCAATAAAACTTTAGTCTGTACTGGTGACCATTTTAGTGGGTGGCCTCTATACTTTGCATTCTTCAAGAGACAGGAAACCCTAAAACCAGCAAGATTTTATTTCCAATCTGCAAGAACTTTGGTTTTGTTTTTAAATATATATATATATAGTGCTTCATCTGTTTGGTTTTGGGGGGGGTATTTGGGAGGTTTTGTGGCTTTTGTGGGTTTTTTTAATGATTTTTATTTGTTTTATTTTTAATAATTCTGATTTGAATACAGTCTTCTTCCCCAAAATAATATTTAAAATATATATTTAGAGGAAGGAAGGAAGGAAGGAAGGAAGGAAGGAAGGAAGGAAGGAAGGAAGGAAGGAAGGAAGGAAGGAAGGAAGGAAGGAAGGAAGGAAGGAAGGAAGGAAGGAAAGGAAGGAGGGAGGGAGGGAAATCTAGCTCTATCTAGCAACTTAGGTAGACTAAACTGAACTAGACTAGACTAGAGCAGTTCAGTTAGAAGGGACCCTGCAAGTAAACCATTACTCTGGATTCTGGATATATTCAAAGGATTATTTACTTTATTTAGGTATAACTATATCAATGTGAAAATGAGATTTTCAGCAGCATGAAAGATACCACTTTTCCCAGAACTGAGAGCTTGCATGAGTGACTGGATTGCAGGGAACAACTCTACCTCAAGAACTGTCTCAAGCAAAAGACTTGATCAGAGACTCAGATGAGAAACCGTCAGAAAACACCAACTCGAGCATGTCATACTGTTGTCACACTGATGATGAAGAAATAATGGAAAAATGAGTATGCAGCTCATATCAAATCATCGTTTTCACAGTATTTGTGTTTTTTTCTTCCCAAATATCACCATAATTACCTCATTCCCTGTAACAATGGGAAGATTAGCATTGAGTAGTCGTAATACTGACTTGTGCAATAACAGTCAGAGAAAGTGTGTTAATATTTCAACATTACAAAGAATTAATTGCAAAATACTTTCTTAAAATGAAGGAAACTCATCATTTAAGACTTCAAATCACTTTCAAGTTTTGAAAGAAAAGGGAAGAGCTTGAATGTCATTTTTTCCTTTTCTATTTAGATATTCAAATAAGGGGTTATTTGGTTGGTGTGATTTTTTAGTCTTAAATAAGTCAAACTGTAGGAGTTTTACAAAATGAAAATCTAAACTAAAACAAACAGGTGGATGATTGTTCTCTCCAGAGAGTACCTGAAATTATGATTTTAATTACTTTCTCACCAGAATTGTGACTACTTCCCACAATCTAAATCTCTACAGAATCACAAAACATCTTCTATATACCTGTTAACTTTTGCAGGTCATTATAGCATATTAAATTCACATATTTTGATGTTTTTGTAATGAAACAGATAATTTCAGAAACTACCATGAAGAGCTATGGAAAAATTATTTAGGAGAGATTTATCTGAGACAACTCACTGATTTAAATAGGTGCTTAAATGAAATTTGAATGCAAAAAATAATTTTGAGATAATTTTTAAGTGCTTTCAAAATTGAATCTTGTGAACATTAAATGACACTGATCTTCTTTGTTTCAGATGATGAACTGTTGTTTAGCTGCACAATCTAGATCATTAATAAAGGTGCTTAAAACCTGCAGTATATCATCTTTGTTTGTGGTTACTCCTGAATGAGAATTGCTGCTTTTTAACATGGCATGAGACCAGCAAAACTTGCCATTGCCAGAGCTATAACTGGTTTTGAGAATATATTCAAACCCCAGTATTTCTTCGGGCTGTTCATCTCTCACCTCCTAAAAGCACTAATTTAATTTTCAGGAGAGGTAAACATATTGAAATTAAAAACACAAGTAAATACTACGTAGCTGTGGATAGGACAAGTTGTAGTGTTAGGAAGTGGCATGTTTTGTCTGATCAGGCCCTGAGATACACAATGTAGGAGATGTTTAAACCTCATCTATCAGTGCAGATTTCCCCACTCAAAGCAGATTTAAAGCTGCAAGAGGCTTTCAGTGAACTTCATCATGCGTGACAGGGAGGTGAGTGGCTGCATCTGAACGTGTTTTTATTTCACCAAGCAAAACAGAAGTTGAGAAATGTAATGATTTAGTAATGCTAGGCGAGGTCCTTACAAGAGCAGCCTCTGTTCTAAAAAACTGCTGGATTAGATCTCCCTGCTAAAAGCCATTTTTGGTAAGGAAACTGAAGTGATAAGAAGCAGACAGGGAAAAAAGATTGTTCTAGCAGAGAATATAGATGGAAAATTAAAGGCTGTCTAGAGTCTAACCTGGCCTTTCACCTGTTGTTGCTAAGAGGTTTGTGAGATCTGTAGCATATGTGACTGGGAGAGGCCAGATGGGCAAGCAAATCTATGAGCCATGCTCAAAGGGGTCCTTCTGCTCAATGTACTCTACTTTCATCCAAGGTTTGCAGTTTGAAAGAGACACTTACTAATTGGAGTAATAGCCTGAACAGCTTTTTAATCGTATATACCAACACACCAGAATTTTTGAAGAAATTTTTTCCCCCTCCAAGGATACCCTCTGACTGTTCCAAAACTGTCAAATATAGATATAAATACCAGAATACTAGTAGGTGAGAAAGGAGCCCCAAAGCACTGAAGAAATCATGCAGCACAGTTTAACTTATAGGCATGCTAGTAGTTTCCTGACAACTTGGCTTCAACTTCAGTTTTCTTTCTTTCAGTGCCAAGTACCATATGCTAACTGTTACAGTGAAATAACACTTATCCCACAAGTCTGAAACAGAAATGCTATATTTAAATTCAACTGTTAGGTGAAAGTATGTTTTATAAAAACTCTAGGAAGCTGTATCCAGATGGTTACAGAGAAGAATCTATATCTAGGGATTTTGAGGGGGATAATAGTTTACAGCAATATCACTTCTGAATTTGGGGTTATCTAGTGGCTATTCCATTTCCTTTAAGGTAGAATTAAAAACATTGCATAATGCAGTTTTTGGCATACATCATCTTGACTATTTTAACAGAAACAAATTTTTAATAAACTTGGTTTCTTTGGGATTTTCTGTAACTATTTCTGTCTGTATATTATCAGTCTCAACTTCTTACTTGAAAATAGCCTAATGAACCAAAGAGGAATGTTAATCCATTGATTTCAGCTTTTTGTCAGCATAACTTTACATTTAAATGGCAAAAAGACACTGAGGGAAAGATCTTTAACTGTTGGAATCATCACCACTGAATATTTGACATTCTCAATTAGATCATTTCCAGTATGAGAGTCTGTTCCATAAAGGGAAATATAGCAGTCAGGGAGCTGATTATGTTTTTCAGATTTCCAAAGGAAATGTCAGTCCTGACAATTCCTAAAGCATTTCAGCAAGCTGCAACACTGGCACAAAGTAGATGTTTTTGGAGGAAATTTTAGTGTAGCTGAGAGTATTTATGAATTAATGTTGAAGTGTTCCTTAGTCTGGTTGATGACTGACTATACATTGTAAAATAGTTTCAGAGATTGAGAATAGCCCACCACAGGAAAACCTGCAATGTGACAGTTCGCTCTTTAGATAAGGGAGACATCTGAACTCCAGCCTTATGCTACTGGTATGACATTGTGTAGTGTCCTTCTACAAGTCTGTTTTAAAACAGAGAAACAGATGTAAATCAACATTGTGTTCTGAAATACTTCCAGAGCAGTAACTTCCCAAAGTAAGCTCACATACCTGCTGGTTTTGTTTAACAATGCTGTTGATGTTATCATGACGATTGCATGAAGCTATTAGTCTAAGTTCATGTAAAATGTCCTATAAAATTGCACACAAGTGTGCACACAAATATGTGGTGTGAACATATGCATATAGGCTTACTACAGGGGTATTTCATTAATAACAACTCATTTCAGAGAAGTCTAGAGCTGTTTTGCATTTACTTAATGGCACTGTAACAGTTAATATGAAGTCAAGATGTTCTCAATGCCCACATAAAACATCCTACA
Organism: Burhinus oedicnemus; assembly: GCA_008921705.1. Classification (NCBI taxonomy): domain Eukaryota; kingdom Metazoa; phylum Chordata; class Aves; order Charadriiformes; family Burhinidae; genus Burhinus; species Burhinus oedicnemus. The sequence continues at coordinate 628,216 of VFFE01007701.1, forward strand.
AAGCAAGGATGATGAAAAATTGCATTATGCAGGTACACACACGTATACACTGAAATTACAGCAGCAAACAAATTTCAGAACAAGTACGTTGTAAAATATTATGAATGGGATGCTGTCATTATGCTTCTCACAGGGAGAATCATGAAACGCTGTCAAGGCACAGTGAAGTAACACTAGCTCAAAAAAATTATGTTAAACTTCTAAAGCTTGATTGAATTGACCAATATTTCTATTTGATCTGGTTACTTCCCAGCACAGCACCGATGTCACACTAACCAAACAACAAAGCTACTGTTTTTCCTCACATTTTTTTAGCAAAAGTCTGGCAGGCCTCAGTTATGCTCTCCCCAAAAGGATCTGATCTGCAAAATTCAGTTTAAGAAAGCTCTGGATAAATCTTCTAGGATTTGATGATCAGACTTGTTCATTCAGGCTTGTGGGTTTCACCTTGAATCCAGGTAGGCTTGGTGTTGCAAGAGAGATGAAGGTGCATACTGTGACTTGTATCAGTGCCTGGGTTCCTGCCTTGCTCCAGGGCTGAGGTTATCTGCATCCACCCGTCTCTTGCCACAGGCTATTTTCCTGATTTATACCAGTTCAGGGATTGTGTGTAGAGTACAATAAGAGTGGGTTAGGGTGTACAAACAGCATGGGGTCAGCGTCACTCAGTCCCTGCCAACTAAGGCTTCTCCACTGACTTGTCTCAGTTAATGAGGCATAGCAGGTTGGTAGAGCACTTTTTTTATTACCCATATTGAATTTATGAGACACATCCTGTGCAGAGTAGTATAACTTACTACAGCTCTAATCTAATTTACAAATGAGTATCCATACGAGGAATAGCCCAATTCACTTTCACTCAGTATAGGAATGGAGATCTACTTTTTAATGACAATTACATCCAATCAGTGGTTTCAGCAGAAGGAAAATGTAACACATGGGGAAATTTTACTGTGGGACCTCCAATCAGGTTACAGGAAAGAGAGACATTACCATCCACAGTCCCATCTATTACTAACTCAGCTGAATCCAGCTCCAGACACCATTTGCCAAAACCTAAAAGCTTAAACAATCCCCATCTGAACGAGTTCACCAACATATAATGAAAAAAATGTTACACTGTCTTTTAGCAGTCATTATTCTTGGTTTTTTAATCCCTCTTTCCCATGTGGCAATTCCTTCTAGACAACAGAGCAAGATGTGCGTGTCTTTCTCCTGTCTCTGTGCTCCTGCACTCTTAACGTAGAATGCTCCTTATCACCTTGATACTGGGTGCATTATGAGAACACTGCCCCTAATATATATAATAGGGAAATAAAGCACGCACAGATTAAGTAAGCAGATAACAGTACATTTTCAGCCAAAATGTTTCGTTCCTCTCAGAAATACTTCTTGATGTGTTCAGAACACTTAACAAGTAAACAAGGCCCTAAAAGAAAGCACAACCCATCACACAGCTTGTTAAGTGTTTTGGGTTTTTTTATAAATTAAAATAAGGACAAACCTTAATAATCAAAGCAAGTTGACTGAACTGTTCACAAACATTCAGTAATTTGTCCTTTATCCTGGAGAAAAGTTTTCAACAGATTACTCTGTGTTCTACTAATAGAGACCTGCTTACCCATGGATTCGCAATAGCATTAACTTCTTCACAAAAGACCAACAGGAAAAGTAAACAGGCAACAAACATACCATCCACACAGCCACATAATGTTGTCTTGGCTAATGCAGTGGTATCATCTGGCATGTATATATACTCTACGGTGCCAAAACTGTTTTCTTTTGTTTTTTTTTTTTTCCTGTTATGTTACTAAAGTTTGTTTTGTAATTGCTCAGGTAGACCATCATAAACTATGAGTTCACATCTTTCAAGAGCAATTAATTTATAATTCTACCTGTTCATATGTGTGGTATGCCATTAAGAACCAGAATGAATAAGAATTCCCCTACTTTTGTCCACATCTGACATTGGGTCAATATACCTCTTTGCAAGTAAACTAAAGTAGGTCACTGCCAGTGCCATTGCAGAAACCAAGGCCAATGGTTCAGAGGCCTAGGAAAGGTGGAGGGAATTGTTATCTCTTAATTCCATAACAAAAGGTGAATAACAGCAACACAGAAAGTAACAAGTTAGAAACTTTTTTAAAAATATTTTTTGGTTTTAACTGAGTGATACACTGCTACAACACTGCTATTACTCAAGGCAGAATACATAAGCTGTATGAAATGATGAGGCACCAATATTCTTCATATTATGCAAACCTATACAGTAAAAATAATTTTCAGTTCAATGATAGCTTTCTTATCTGAGCTTGTCACCTGTAAATTTTTCCTGAATTCTGCTTGAAGACCTCTTAATTTCCTTATTCTATATAAATGCTGTTGTTCTGCAAACCCTTTCATGCTCCCTAATCTTCGAATCCATAGTACTAGATCACCTCCTATAAGTAATTCATACCCATGTATAAAACTTTTATACCTCACAAAATAATCAAGGTTTCCTCCTCATAGACTGAACTGTTTTCTTTTATTTTGTAGCCTCACATCATTATTTATTTTGTTCCTCTGTCATTCTCTGTTCCAAAGTTTTTGCAATCAGGATCTGAACCTACTAATCCCAACTACTAGGCACAATCTTGTTAAACAGATCAACCCTTTACACAAATTTAATGTAAGTTTTAGGCTACTAATGACAGTGGAACAATCCTAGTTATTAATTTGAATACTGGTGAGCCATTTTCTTCAATACAGCTCTTACCCTTCTTAGGTACCTGAGTAAACAAATGTCACACCAAAGACCAAAGTCTTTTGAAACATGAGGCTCTTTTGAGAATCTGGTTCCAAATGTTAATGCTAAGCTATACAGAAAATTTAAATGAAGATTGACTAGTGAGAAAAAAAGAGTATTTAAACAGTATATTTAATTGATATGACATTAGCTTCAACGATATTTAGAGAACATCAAAGACAACATATCTATATCACAAGGAATGAAGTAAAATTTGAACTTCAGCAGAATGATCAAATTTAATTAAATGAGCAACAATGGTTAGGATAACAAAATATTCTATGCAGCAAGTTTACTCATCCTCTTAACTTTATTTGTGTAGCCTGAAATTGGATTCCATACAAATGCAAAGTTTTTCAGTTTGCTGAGATCTGAACCTTTATCTTTCCCTGCAGGCTATTTTTATTAATCTATTTTTCTTTGAAGTACAGAGATGTTAAACTGTTAAAGCTTATTTAAAATGTGGCTATATTGCTATCAATGGACCCAGATACTTGAATTTAAATTATGCATTTTATACTTTGGAGATGCTTACTTAGAAATATGTGTAACAGAAATATGCAATTAAAGAGCCCTTATTACTGCCGATCAATGAATTGTGTCTATATAGACAGCAAGAAATGGCTTAACATATAGAATTTACATAGGCCACTTTTCATTCATGATTAATATGAAACTCAGACTGCGCTTTGTTCCCCTACCTTTGTTAGTATTTTGTCATGAAATCAAAGCAGAGCAAAAGATGTGAAAATGTGAAACACCTTATGGTTTAAGAGTGAGATACAAGAATATTTTGTACTTGAGTAGCAGCCATTCTACAAAATCAGTTAAATACACAACTGAAAAATTAGAATATATGCTTACAGTTTTATCTGTTATACATCTGATATGTCTGGCTAACTTTTACAGTTTAGTAAAACCAGAGTAGCACAGTTACATCATGCAATATTCAACCACTTTTCCCAATGAACCAATGAACGAATAAAAGCCCCCTCACCAACTGAAAGTGCTGCAGCTATAGTTAGCGTGGCACCAAGACTGAATCTTTAAACAGAAAAGGCCATGCCAATTATAGCTGGTGGAGGGAACCTACTTCTGCAGTCCATTGCATGCTGCAGCTATGGGATGTCTACAGCTCTGGGGGGAAAAAAAAAAAAAGGTAGGAAAAAGCATTGCAATAAAACGGTAAAGGTGAACTTCATTTGCTTTTCAGGGTATTACTGGATAGCAAGAAGGATTATGTTACTCCATAACAGATTTTGAATTAAAAAATCATCTTATACCATCGAATACCCCTGGCAATAAAGTGGAAAGAGATACAGAATAAAGCTAATCTTTTCACCACCAACTTGACAAGATTTACACAGCAGAAATTACATAAGGACATTAGTGAAGACCAGGAAATAGGTGTTTATAATAGACAGTTGTGTCTTTTTCTGAAATTGCTTATTTTATCTTATCAGAATAAAAATGGTTGAAAACAGAAATTACTACAGAAATTACTACAAACTACTTCAGAGGAAACATGGTGTGTGTGTCTGCCTCAAACGTGTTCCAAAATCTGCACACACATACTCACACACAGTCTCAAAGTCTTATTTCTTCTGAGTAAAGAGTTAATTACATCATTGACTTCAGTGAAAAAAGTGTTCAAACAACCTGGAAAGACCTTAGAGAAATCTAACAAAGTAGAAGAATTTAACTGCTTAGTGGGATGTATTAAAGAGTGCAGCATTTGTACCTGTTCCATAGTATGTCATTATCATTTCCCATTATGTTTAGATCAACCTAATTGAGTCTAAAATTCTCCTCTGATAGGCAAATCACCTTCCAATGTTTCAGTTTCCTACATAGAGTCTTTCGGTTTCCAGCACACTGTGCATAGTCCATAGAGCAACAGGATGTGAACAGCAACCAAAATTTTTAAAAATTGGGCAGTTTTTTCCTCTATTTTCAGGTTTACTTTGGGAGTGGCATTAGGACTCTTAGTTATTGGTGCTTATAATTGCTCCCAGGAAAAAAAACCTAAGAAAATCAGATGTCAGAGGCATTTGGGGTGGTGGTTGGGGTTGAGAAGAAAATTCTTGACAGCCTCTGATACCTTGGATGTAGAAATGAATTCTTGTTTGCCTTCAACTTTGAATTTAAGTTTTCAAAGAATCCTCAAAATATGAAGTTTTCATTTAATTGGCCATCGTCTTGCCATTAAGAATGTATTTTCATGGAAAATTATGGATGGATCAGTAACTAGTGGGGTAGCTATTTATATACTGCATTCATTAGTAGCTGCAGAACTCAAAAAAAGTAAATAATTTGTAATCCTTGAATGCATTAGTTGTGAAGACCATCTTCTGTTTCTGCCTGTGAGGGGCATGACCATTCCTCATTTCACAGCATGAGAATTAAATCTCTATACCATTGTTCCAAATTCCACCATTTGTTATTAGTGATAAAAACATGTTTCTTTATGTCAGAAAGGAGTTAAATAAATCCAAAATCCTAATTGTTTTGCTGGATTAGTCTCATCAACAAGTCCACAGTGGACACATTTATACTTTTATACATTTTCCTCTGTGTATGCCTGTCTATGTAGAATAAAGATCAACATAGCATTTCATGCTAGTCTAAACCAAGAAATTTCTGTAGTCAGTCACTTCAGACCCTTTGCTTTAACTACAAATGGATTACTTCATCTGAGATAGTAAGTTTACTATCCCAGAAGACTAATTTATAGGTAACTCCTTCCCATTTTTGAGTGACGTTACAGAAATAGTGTTCTGATTTTCAGGACCTAGTAACAGACAAAGGGTAGATAACTAGAGGGGCTTTGCCGAGGGCATCTGTAATGTGAAGTCTTTCATTTTGCTCCATTATTGCATTTCAGCATTGATTAAAAGGTGTTACCTACCCCTGTGGCAGGAGAATAATTTAATGATTTGCAACTGTATTTGATTCTGAGTTACATGCTGTGAGCCAGCTTCCCTGAACATTTTGCTAAGAACCACCAGTTAGGTGAGACACTCAGTGCAATATCTCAGGAAATTATAAACTGACAAGAATATTGATGGATAGCGTTAAAGTGCAGAGGAAAACTGTTCATGTTGTCTGATTGCCTGAACGCTGAAAGCTACGCAACTTCTCTCATTCGCTCTTAGAATCATAGAATCATAGAACGGCTTGGGTTGGAAGGGACCTTTAAAGATCATCTAGTTCAACCCACGTGCCATGGACAGGAACATCTTCCACTAGCTCTTGTTGCTCAAAGCCCCATCTAACCAGACCTTGAACAATTCCAATGATGGGGCATCCACAACTTCTCTGGGCAACCTGTTCCAGTGTCTCACCACTCTCATCATAAAAAAATTCTTCTATATAGCTAATCTAAATCTACCTTCTTTTACTTTAAAACCATTGCTGCTTGTTCTGTCATTACAGGCCTTGGTAAAAAGTCTCTTGCCACCTTTCTCATAAGCTCCCGTTATATATTGAAAGGCCACAATAAGATCTTCCTGGAGCCTTCTCTTCTCCAGCCTTAACAACCCCAACTCCCTCAGCCTTTCTTTACAGGAGACATGTTCCAGCCCTCTGATTGCCTTCATGGCCCTCCTCTGGACCAACTGTAACAGGTCCATGTCTTTTTAATGCTGGAAGCCCCAGAGCTGGATCCAGTACACCATCTGGGGTCTCATGAGAGCAGAATAGAGGGAGAGAATCACCTTCTTGCTTTGATGGTGTTAAATCCAGTTGGTGGCACATCTCAAGCAGTGTTTCTCAGGGCTCAGCTTTGGTGTCAGCCTTGTTTAATATCTTTATTGATGACCTGGACAAGGGGATTGAGTGCACCCTCAGTAAGTTTGCAGATTACACCAAATGAAGCGGCAGTGTTGATTCGCTTGAGGGTAGGAAGGCTCTGCAGAGACATCTGGACAGACTGGATCGATGGGCTGAAGTCAATTGCATGAGGTTTAACAAAGCCAAGTGCCGGGTCCTGCACTTTGGTCACAACAACCCCAGGCAATGCTACAGCCTTGGGGAGGAGTGGCTGGAAAGCTGCCTGGCAGAAAAGGATCTGGGGGTCCTGGTGGACAGCTGGCTGAACATGAGCCAGCAGTGTGCCCAGGTAGCCAAGAAGGCCAATGGCATCTTGGCCTGTATCAAGAATAGTGTGGCCAGCAGGAGTAGGGAAGTGATCACACCCCTGTACTCAGCACTGGTGAGGCCGCAGCTTGAGTACTGTGTTTGGTTTTGGGCACCACAATATAGGAGGGACATTGAGGTGCTGGAGCGTGTCCAGAGAAGGGCAACGAAGCTGGTGAGGGGTCTGGAGAACCTGTCTTATGAGGAGTGGCTGAAGGAATTAGGATTGTTTAGCCTGGAGAAGAGAAGGTTGAGGGGAGACCTTATTGCTCTCTACAACTACCTGAAAGGAGGTTGTAGTGAGATGGGAGCTGGTCTCTTCTACCGAGTAACTAGCAAAAGGACAAAAGGAAATGTCCTCAAGTTGCACCGAGGGAGGTTTAGGCTGGACATTAGGAAAAAATTTTTCGCTGAAGGAGTTATCAAACATTGGAACAGGCTGCCCAGGGAGGTGGTTGGGTCACCATCCCTAGATGTGTTTAAAAGTCGTGTAGATGTGGTTCTCAGAGACATGCTTTAGTGGCGGACCTGGTAAAGTAGGGTCAATGGTTGGACTAGATGATCTTAAAGGTCTTTTCCAGCCTAAATGATTCTATGATTCTATCTGGTAAGAAGAAATAATTCAATGAATGTAATATGTCCCAGCAGCAACACCAGGTGTAATAGTGACAGCCTTCCATAAGAAAATATAATATGGATTTTGGATGTAATATCCAATGCCCAAAACTTAAAAAAATTTTATCAAGCATAAAGCTGTTCTTGTTATATTGTCTCAGTCATCTACACCCTGTGTACTTTGTGGCCTACTTCTATGAACTGTTTATAGTGTTTTACATGCTTTCAGTGTTTATACTGCATGTATAACGTGTACAATGTTTATATGTGTTCAGTGTTTGTACTATTTACTCAATTCAGTAAGTTGGTGCATTTTGAATTCAGTGTTCTTATCAGTCAAGAATGCAAGCTTTCTCATTTAGATTGATTCTAGATTTGCTTTAGCTTGGTTTCTTAAAAACTGGAGGCTATGTGACTGCATTGTGGTAACAGATATAGGTGGGTGCTACAGACATAAGGTTATATCTCTTCCAAATAATTTTTGAACTCACTGTCCAACTTCAAACAAATTTCACCAATTTCTAGATTTGTTAAACCATAAATCACTTTAAAACTATTTTCACATTTTATGACCGTAAGTGGGCAAAACAACGTGATCACAAAGGCACTCCTGAAAATGACCCCACAAAGCTGAAAGTAACTGTAAAAGAGTGACCCTTTTTCAAATGCCTTGACTGCAAGATAAGCTCCAGTCAGATCCAGCCATCAAACAGAAGACAGAAAGCTGTAGGAAAACAATCTGTATTCATTATGGCACTCAAAGAACAGTTACTTCCCTGTAATTACGCTGTGGGAATTAAGCTCAAGCTACTTTCCTCTTGCTCTGTACTTGGTAGATAGTGTTAGCGGGCAATCACTCCAGTGGCCCTTCCACACCTGGCATTGTTACCATCATTTTCCTTTGTTTTCTGGCTTTAAGGGCTGTTACTTGCCAGATTAGCACCTTCGGAAACTACTGTTTTGTTAGCACATTTCAGGATGATCTCACATCAAAACAGAGAAGAAAAGCACAAGCCTCTCTTCACCACAGGTCAGAAATGCAGATTTCACAAGGATAAAACCACCTTATATTGGGTGCATACTGTCTTCACACACAGCTGTCGGCCACAAATCTATTCAATAATGTGTAACTGGATCTATCTCTGTCCATCACTCCCCCCCCCCCCCCCCCCCCCCAAGTTCTGTTCCCTGGCTGAATTCTGAGATATAGCTACCAAGTTTACTTAACTAAAATTGACCTTTTTCTGCAGTTTTATTCCAGTTACTGTGACAGAACCAGTACTTCTCAGGGAGAGGTAAATATTGTCTCATGCATATCAACCATACATGGGAATTTCCAAAGATTCAAACTGAATTAAAAACTGGAGTCATGTGACCTCAGTTTTTGCTGTGTAGAAACTTGCCAAATCTCACTTTGTGTTAGCATAAATACCAAATGAAGACTGTTTTATTGCTGTCAACAATGATATAAAGTCTTGCAAACCACTCATGGTTTGGAATTCTCATGTCTTAACTGTGAAGACAGGAGAAATAGAGTGAAATTAGTGAGATTGTTATATATAAAATTTTGTCTCCCAATAAATATGAAATAGGTACACGGAGACATTTTTTAAAAGCAAAAGCACACTTATTTTTTCTTCATTTTAATGTCCTAGTACACAAACCTTTTAAGTTTAAATATTACTGTTAATTGTCATTAAAATCCAATAAATTGCTATGGTTAAAATTCCTTTTTAAGTTATTCATATTCTATCAATCTCATTGTCTAGGAAAATGACAATAACACTAAAAAATTTGTTTTAAATGTTTGGTTGGTTGGTTTTTTGTTTGTTTATTTGTTTTGTCTCTCATAACATAAAGGATGAGTGTCAGGGGACTTCATATATTGCACTGATATCTAACACTCCTTGATGGTTTTGGTACCAAGGACATGCATACCCAAGTCACACAGAACTTCAAGGTCAGAACCAGGAAATGAGCACACAAGCTTGGGCTCATCGAGGCCAAGGAGACAGCAGTAAAAATAGACATAATCATTACTTCGTCAGGCAAAATTCTAAATAAACAGATGGACCTTCAAAGTCAACTGTATGATAAATACTTTACTAAAAGGAAAAGCAAATTTCAGAGGCAACTCAGATAAAAATATCTTTCAGATACTATTCAATCCCTGACACTAAAAAAAGTGAAAAGACAGAGGTGTCTAAGCAGGAAAGCTGTCCTTGAGGAAATCAGCAGTGAAACAGACTAGTGAACCTTTTAAAAAAGTCATATGAAAGAACTTATCAGGATCCAGTTTTTGTGTTGTACTCACATGCAGTTAGTCATAACTTGGGCACACAGGTCAGTGAACTCAGCACAAACTTCTTTCAGATTCCTTGGAAGTTAGGAGTTACGCACAACTTGTAATGTTTTTCAAACAGGTATATTGACAGGTCTCATCAGAGAGTTCACTCTCCAAGCATGAGCACATATTGGATCCACAAGTGAAGATACAGGTGGAAAATCCATGGTAGATGGATTTCACATGACACTATCACACAAGGAGTCTGTGGAAAACTGGGAGTTAAATACAGAGGTTCTGTAGTCACATACATGCATATATGTTTTTTCTGTACACACATAGAAAAACTACATCTTATCAAGGATAATTTCATTAACTATATCCAGAATCATATGGAAAGATAGAGGAAAAAACTGGAGCAGAGTCATAATAACCCCTGTATGAAACAAAAGGTTCATGTTAATGTGTTTCAGTTACAGATTCACAGATGTTTTTTATTGTAGTTATAGCTAAAGTTTAATGTAAGTGGCATAATCTAGAGCTGGCCAAAAACATGGGAAAATACAGCAAGATCTGACAGAATGTTTCTGACAGTGGTATTTTAATACAAGGATCTAATAACGAAAGATCTTTTGGCATTGACAGTGTTATGGAGAATTTCTAAACCTCTAATTTATCAGGAAGTGTCCATAGTAAACTTTCCTAATGTATTGGTCAAAGGCTCTTACTCAGACACCTGACGGTAGAAGATACAAGTTTTTCTTTTTAATAAAGAGTATTCTTCTCACTGCAAAAATGTGAAGTAAACTCATTTATTTTCACTGATCCATATCTATCTATATGTATGTGTATGTATATATAAACACATATATACACATACACACAAGCACACACATACATATACATGTGTACATATATATACACATAAATGTATATAAACACACATGCATTCATATTCACACCAATTTACTCTGGCAGTAATCATAAATACCTGGGTCCTAGAAATTAGTAAATGTACAAGCACCACAGAGTACATGTTTTCCGCTTATTTATTGAGTCTCATGGTTTGCTACCAAAAGCACCATTAGCTATTTTAAAAAAGAAAAATGGCAGTGAACAGTTCTTTGTAACAAGAGACCTCACTATAGGTCCTTCATTTTTAATCAGTTGAAATTAATAATTTTTAATTTATTTTGCATGGTTAAATATGTGAAATGTAGACAAAGGACTTTATTCTCTTTGTTAATGGAGGTTATCAGATTGGTTATGCTGTGTAATGTTTAGAGTTTAGTTTTATTATTATAACCTATAGCCAGTATTTTAGGTAAATGGCTAAAGACGTGGTTTAAATAAAATGCAATTAGATGTAACTGGATAAAAAGGTGTTGCCTCTGTTTACTTTCTATTCATAGAGCATATTTATCAGTAGGCAAACCTGATACTGTATTCGAATTCCTAGTAAAACATCCAATTCTACTACTCACAGTTAGGGTATAAGTTAAAAATCCCTATTTGTTAAATTTCAAGAACTGTGAGAATATAGTTCGGAATTAGTTAAAATACAAATATTATTTGAAATTAATCAATTACATTTCCTCAAGTCTCAGATTCTGCTGATCTTTCATAATATTTGGTAAAATGTCTTATGTTTTTGATTTTAAATTATGTTACTCATGTAAGTCAAAACCTGTATATGTGTTTTTCCCTTGAGAAATTAATATACATTACTTAAAGACAGCTATCTGTTCTTTGCATGCGAGACTTGCATACACAACTTCTAAATTGCTAGTGGGCTTTGTGTGGGCAGTTTTCAGAGCTCTATATATATCAAATTGTCTGGTGAGTAAAAATATCTTCTCAAGCTGCATAAATAAAGTAGAAATTGAGATTAACAAAAGATAAATTGAGATATGTAGCCATTAATGACCTTAAGAACACTACTATCCATAACATCATATTGGGATTCTAGGGAGAATCAAGCAACAAGACATTATTCTGAAGTATTGCTTTTCTTCATACGGGTCTCTGTTGGAATGAATCTGAAACGACACAATAAAAATTCACCACCAGCATAATGACTAGTAAAACCTGTAGAATCAATCAATCAGAGCTAAAAGACAACTAAGATTTGAATTCTGAGACTAGATGATCTCCAGAGGTCCCTTCCAACGCCGGTGATTGTGTGATATTCACCACAACCTTAAGTCATGACAGCAGAAGAAAATGACAAAAATTCTTGAGTGAGCACATTTGATGTCAGTTGTTCTTCTCTGTATCGAAAAGGCACAAATACCCTTCTAGACAAAGAATCATACATTCCAATCGATACTACTGTCTTTCTATACAGAGAAGGTTTCTGTGCTATTCGTTTCTTTTCTCTATGTAAGATAAAACATGCCACCCACATAGACTTAACATATGGGCAAAAAGAAAAACCTGAAAGCTATTCTATGTGGAAATGACTACTGACCTAGCAGCAGTAAGGAAAAATAATAGTTCATGCGGAAGGGCGCGTCTTCGAAGAAGGATCATTTCACTGGTCAAACTCTGTTCTGTGCCCATCTGCACAGGTCAAAGGCACTCAAGGCAAAATGGTGGGCACTCACCCAAGCACAAAGGCTGCAGCTCAGGCTAGGGGTTTTGCACCATCTACCCCAGAGGTGGCCAATACCTCCACGCAAACAGAACTATGGAAGGGAGAGGCTGCAGTGCAGACCTCAGACTGCAGGAGTTGCCTGGACCTTTATCCCGGGGTGGGGACAGGTGGCACAACTGCCTGCAAAAGGTGTGCCCAGGTGGAGGACTTCCTGCAGCAGGTGACTGAGCTGTAGGAGGTGGTGAGCAGGCTGCAAAGTGTCAGGGAGGCTGAGAAGGAGACAGACAACTGGCTACAAGTGCAGCCTGCAGTGGACCCACCACCCACAGCCAAATAGTCAAGAATTCCCATGCTGACACACGCAGAAGGAAGGGAGGCCAGTAATACAAAATGGAAGCTTGTAACTGCAAAGATCCGCAGGAGGAAGAGTCTTTCCCCAAAAACTGAGGTGCCCTTGCAGAACCGCTTCACTGCTTTGCAGAGTGAAGAGGCAAAACCTGCTGTATCAGGAGAGGTGCTGGAGCTGAGTAAGACTACCCAATCTGTTCCACGTGTAACAACCAGTACAACTAAGAAAAAGCGACGGGTGATAGTTGTAGGTAACTCTCTTCTGAGAGGTACGGAGGCACCCATGTGGTGGCCTGATGCACTCTCTAGGGAGGTGTGCTGCTTGCCGGGGGCTCATATGAGGGATATAAGTGAGAGACTGCCAAGCTTCATGCAGTCCTCAGACTATTATCCACTGCTGCTGTTCCATGTGGGCAGCAGTGATGCAGCTGGGAGCAGCCTGAAGACTATCAAGAAAGATTATAAAGCCCTGAGAGCAGCAGACAGGGACTCTGGAGCACAGGTAGTTTTTTCATCAATCCTCCCAGTCAAAGGAAAGGGCATTAATAGGGCCAGGTGAATCTGGCAAATCAATAACTGGCTACAGGACTGGTGCCACAGCCAGGGGTTTGGCTTCTTAGATCATGGGACTCACTTTGAGAAACCTCGTCTGCTGGGGCCGGATGGGGTTCACCTATCAGAAAAGGGGAAGATCACCTTTGGTCAGAGGCTTGCCAACCTTGTGAAAAGGGCTTTAAACTAGAGTTGCCAGGGAAGGAGAACCAGAATCCATCCCACTCCTACCAGTACAATGCTGATACCATTAGTAGAGGCCCAAAACCTGGAGATGGGTTGCAGGTCAGCAGGAGAGCACCTGGAGTCCAGCTGAAAGGAGAGATAGCCACTCCAGCCGGGGAGCTAGATTCATCAAGGGCCCAAGTTAAATGCCTGTACACGAATGCATATAGCCTGGGGAACAAGCAAGAGGAGTTAGAGATGTATGCACACATGCAAGAGTATGATCTAATTGGCATCACAGAGACATGGTGGAATGGCTCCCATGACTGGAGTGTTGAAGTGGATGGATACCACAACTCTTCAGGAAGGACAGGTAGGGGAGACGAGGAGGGGGTGTTGCCCTCTATGTCAAGGATCAGCTGGAGTGATCAGCCACCCCAATATCTGCTGGAAGGACAACACAGCAAGCCATAAGCAATCCAGGAGGTTCCTGGAATGTGGTGATGATAACTTCCTTCTCCAAGTGATAGAGAAGCCAACAAGGTGAAGTGCCATGTTGGACATTGTTCTCACCAACAAGAAGGGGCTGGTGGGGAATGTAAAGCTCAAGGGCAGCCTTGGCTGCAGTGATCATGAGATGGTGGAGTTTGAGATCCTTAGGGCGGCGAGCAGGGTGCGCAGGAAGCTTGTTATCCTGGACTTCAGGAGAGCAGACTTTGGCCTCTGCAGGGGCCTGCTAGATGGAATACAGTGGGGAAAAAGCCCTGGAGGGAAGAGGGACCCAAGAAAGCTGGCTGATATTCAAAGACCACCTCCACCAAGCTCAGGAACGATGGGTCCCGACAAAGAGAAAGTCAAGCCAAAACACCAGGAGACCTGCATGGATGAACAAGGAGGACCTGGACAATCTCCAGCTCACAAAGGAAGTCTACAGAGGGTGGAAGCAAGGACAGGTGGTCTGGGAGGAGTACAGAGAAATTGTCCAGATAGCCAGGGATCAGGTTAGGAAAGTCAAAGCCCAGATAGAGTTAAATCTGGCCAGGGGTGTCAGAGGCAAGACGAAAGCATTCTATAGGTATATCAGGGACAAAAGGAAGACTAGGGAAGATGTGGGTCCACTCAGGAAGGAAACAGGAGACCTGCTCACATGGGACATGGAGAAGGCTCAGGTACTCAACAACTTTTTTGTATCGGTCTTCACTGGTAAAGGCTCTGACCACACTGCCCAAGTTGCAGAAGGTAAAGTCAGGGACTGAGAGAATGAGGAACCGCCCACTGTAGGAGAAGAGCAGGTCCAAGACCAGCTGAGGAACCTGAATGTGCACAAGTCCATGGAACCTGATGAGATTCATCCATGGGTCCTGAGGAAACTGGTGGATGTAGTTGTCAAGCCACTATCCATCATATTTTAAAAGTTGCGGCAGTCTGGTGAAGTTCCTGCTGACTGGAAAAGGGGGAACATAACCCCATTTTCAAAAAGGGCAAAAAAGATGAACCAGGGAACTATAGGCTGGTCAGTCTCACCTCTGTGCCCAGCAAGATCATGGAGCAGATCCTCCTGGAAACTCTGCTAAAGCACATGGAAAATAAGGAGGTGATTGGTAGCAGCCAACATGGCTTCACTAAGGGCAAATTGTGCCTGACAAATTTGGTGGCCTTCTATAACGGCATTAGAGCACTGGTGGATAAGGGGAGAGCAACAGATGTCATGTACCTGGACTTGTACAAGGCATTTGACATGGATTTGATCGATGGACCACTTGGTGGATAAGGAATTGGCTGGATGGTCACACTCAAAGCATTGCGGTCAACGGGTCGATGTCCAAGTGGCGTGCAGTGACGAGTGGTGTTCCTCAGGGGTCAGTACTGGGACTGGTACTATTTAACATCTTTGTTGGTGACATGGATGTAGGGAGTGAGCGCACCCTTAGCAAATGCGCCGACGACACCAAGTTGTGTGGAAAGGTTGACACACTGGAGGGAAGGGATGCCATCCAGAGGGACCTGGACAGCCTTGAGAGGTGGGCCCGTGCCAACCTCATGAAGTTCAATAAGGCCAAGTGCAAGACCCTGCATGTGGGTTGAGGCAATCTCATGCACAAATACAGGCTGGGCAGTGAATGGATTGAGAGCAGCCCTGAGGAGAAGTACTTGGGGGTGTTGGTAGATGAGAGGCTCAACATGAGCCAGCAATATGCAGCCAACAGCATCCTGAGCTGCACCAAAAGAAGTGTGGCCAGCAGGTCAAGGGAGGTTATTCTGCCCCTCTACTCTGCTCTCGTGAGACCCCACCTGGAATACTGTGTCCAGCTCTGGTGTCCCTAGCATAAGAAGGACATGGACCTATTGGAGCGGGTCCAGAAGAGGGCCACGAAGATGATCAAAGGATTAGAGCACCTCTGCTACAAGGACAGGTTGAGACAGTTGGGGTTGTTCAGCCTGGAGAAGAGAAGGCTCCGGGGAGACCTTCCAGTATCTGAAAGGGGCCTACAAGAAAGCTGGAGAGGGACTTTTTACAAGGGTGTATAGTGATAGGATGAGGGGTAATGGCTTCAAACTGGAAGAGGGTAGATTTAGAATAGATATTAGGAAGAAATTTTTCACTGTGAGGCTGGTGAGGCACCGGAACAGGTTGCCCAGGGAAGCTGTGGAGACCCCATCTGTGGAAGTGTTCAAGACCAGGTTACATACGGCTTTGAGCAACCTGATCTAGTAGAAGGTGTCCTTGCCCATGGCAGGGGGGGTTGGGACTAAATGACCTTGAAGGTCCCTTCTAACCTAAACCATTCTATGACTCTATGAATATAGGAGTTAAAAAATAAGCACAGAGAACTTGATTCAAGTAATAAAAAAAAATATTTTTTTTTCGAGTAACAAAAAGAAATCTTGGTAACTGTTTTTCCCTTTTACGAAAATCATCAGCATTTGAAAACCTGTACATCTTGAATACCAGTGATAGTACTAGCAGTGATATTTAAACAAACATGAAAAGGAAGGGCTAATGAAAGAACAAAGACCAAAAATCTTCAAAGAATTAACGACAATGACCCGATTTCATGTCCAAGATCCTGGCTGACTATCCTGCTGCCTGAAGAATGAATCTATTATTTGTGTTGAGCAGCTTTTATACTACTTCAGTGATTGCATGAAACCATTAAGTTACAGCCTCTACTATCCTAATTTTTTTAGGGCAACTTAAATGATTTATGAAGGTACTAATTGAAATGATGACACATCATATTCTCTAAATAAATATTCTTTGCTCTAGAGGAACATATCAGTAGGAGGTTTGGTGTAATAATTATCCTTAGAATATTAGATTTTGAAAATGGGTATATTCTGGAAATGGATTATGGTAATGTTTACAAAAATTAAGATTCACTCTCCTTACCCTTTGAGCTTCCTTAGGATCTTTGGTTAAATACACCAAACAAATAAGAAGAAATGCAAAGAGAGCTTGTCAAAACACAGACTCCTGTAGTCTATTATAAAAAAAAAAAATACAGAAGGCAATCTTGGCATCAATATTCTCTTTTGTTGCCAAGCTGAAACACACTTGTGTTCTTGTCAAACAAACTGACTCCTGACAACACTCTTAATCCTGCTGACTTAGCCAACGCTGTTCCCTAGTATCCTTCCCAGCAGTGGCACTTGTTTATCTCACCAAGAGAAACTCTACCCTTGATTTGAAACCCAGTAGTTTAATACTGAACCAACAAAGTGGAGTGAGGGGAGACAGGGTAGGTCTGACACTGGTCAGTGGCAAAACAACATAGAGGCTTTTGAATGTTGTGGGATTAGGCTCACATAAATTTCTTGTTGTTCACTGAGATTTCTGCAAGATTCTGTAGGAATATGCTCTTGAGTGATAAGTGCTAGCCCTTTACCTAGAGCAGACAACTTCTTTCCCGTGCTGCCTCAAATATGTAACAGAGCTGGAGAGAGAGGAACATTTTGGGAATCAGAATTCCGTATCTCCCTTTGGTCCTTCCTAGCCACCTCTGAGGCTCTCATGTCTGTCTGTCCTTCTTCCTGGGCCGCAAGTGTCCACTAGAGCTCAGACTCTTATGATTGCTCTTGGAGATATCTTTTATCATTGCCTATGGAGATATGCCTACCTAGGGCAGACCTCCTGCATAACTGGGATTGTGGAGACAGACCTAAAATGTATCCGGTCCTTATTTCCTGCATATCTGGTATCTCTGGTATCCATCTGATGGGCCCTTTAGGCTCCCAGTGCCATTGGAGGTAGCCCATATGTAGTAGCCATAGGAAAATCCGTGAAAGGCTCCTTCACCTTTGTAAACATCCATTCTATTTACTTGTTAACCCCTTGAGATTACTGGTAAACTAAACTAGGCTCTGGTTATAATTAATCTTAAAACATTTTTTAAAATTTTGTTATGTATACTTAGCTTCTCAGTTTAAATTATCTGTTCCTTTTTTTCCACCTTTTCACAAGTACGTACCTTCCAGAGAATCTCCTGGATAAATAGATCAAGAAACTAATAAATTTTTTTAATAGGAATTGCTAATTGTAAAACATCACTACCTGATATGTGTTTAGGCCCTAAAGACAAAACAAAAATGCTTTCCTATGAAGGAGATTTGCATTTGAAACAAAGGGCTGGAAATTAGATGATTTTGGAGAACGTCATCCAGGTATTGCTAGACCTGGAAATACAGTCATTTAATGCTTTTATTTTGCTCAAGTATGTAATTATTCAAGCAGTTTCACCAAAGTCAGTTATTTAACTTGTGTCATGTCTTTGTTATGCCCAGCTAACTAAACTAAGAGAGGCTGTTAACGTATATCACAATCAGTAATGAAACTCATTGATATTTTTCAGATCCAGAAATACTTTAAAAAGTCCTTTTTTTTTCTTTTTTTTTTTTTTACTTTACTTAAACTATTATTCCACTGTAGGAAACTAAATGAGAATCTTTTTTTCTGTGTACCTGTACTACCTGTAACAATGAGGCCACAGTACTGGACAACAAATACTATTTTTTCAGTGGAAATCAAGTCGCAATCCCAGAAACTCTCTTTGAGCTGCTCTTCTCTGTTCCCAGCCTATAAGCCACTGGATTTAAAAAGATGACTTTGTGCATCCAGTAGTCTAGCCTCTTATAAGCATTCTGAGAATGATGATCTATCTGATTACTGTACCTTTTATCCACCAGGCTGAATGGAAAATTCCCTAAAGCAAGCTGACCAATTACAATGCAGACCAGAAGCAATTTACTGATACAGTGAATTTCTGGAAAAGTCAGACAGAACTGTTCCTGTTATTTATCCCTATTGATATGGCAATTATGGAAGATAAACTTGCTTGCTCTCTGGTGCATTTATAATCTGAGTTCCCAGTTGCCCAGCAGTGACATTGTGCATGAAATTCAATGCCCAAGGAAGCAAAGGCTCTGAAGAGTTGAAAACAAAGGTTGACCAGTCTGCTGAGTTACCTGTTGAAAGCTACCTCAACGTCACCCATTAGAGTTACAGTTTGCTGACTACAGCCCGTTTCTTTCCTCAACTTCTACAGTACTAATTTGCACCATTTCTTTCTTTGATATATCCTGTTCCATTCCACTGTCACTACCACCCTCACCTTTTGTGGGTTTTGTATGTGATGTTTTGTGTTAAGGAAACTGAGGTCCATGGCCAAGAAATGAGCTCCTGTCTTAGTTTCCAAAGAAATAGTCTTATTTAAAAAAGACAACAGCTCTGATGCTTCCAGTACCAAATGGGCCCTTCCAAAAAATTGTCAGCGATGATGGCTTCTAGAGTGTGATCAAATGTATAAGAAATAATAGCACCAAGAAATGCCATACCATTGTTTCCTTACACTTTTGAAAGGTATGATGAAAGACATCTCTTTTCAGCCCTCCATTTTACTAAACATTTGTATTGGAAGAAATTGTTGAAGACATTTTATTAATTCTTCTCAATGCCTTAAAATTCCTAAATTATCAGTTCAAAGCAACCTTGGGAAGAGCACAAGGGAATGCCATTCCAGACTATACAGTAGGGTGAAAATCTCAAATCAGGGCATGCTGATGAATATATCCACAACTGAATGCGCCAGGTTTTTTATCACACTGTCTGACAGGAATATATATGTGGGAAGAAGTCTAGTGACAGCTGTAGGCTAAAATATGTTGATAGGGAATAAAAATCACAACCTTAATGTTGGCTCTACTTAACTTCAGACACAAATGTTAAACATATCAGTACATGTTCTTCCGTCTTGCTCGCTTTACCCTATATATATACCCTATATATAGTTGTTCAGTTACCAGAGGATTCAGAACACATGTATCCTAGTACAAAATAATCTTTAATCTGAAATCATTATTTTATAATCCTTTTTTAATTGTTCATGAACAAATACAATTCTTCTTAAAACAACCTCTAAATGTATGCTTCTTAAGCCACAGGAATACCATAATGCACAGAGCTACTCAGTTCTTTAGGAGATTCTTTTTTTTTTTGTCTTTTGCAGACTAGTATTCTACACTTGTTAGGGATACTTACCTCAAAGGGATTTCAATGGTTACTAAAATCTAATCCACTATTATGAGCACTGCATCTTTTAACTCTTTCACCCTGTTCATAGGATTGGTAAGGTTTTGTAACTTAATATGTCCCGGAACTATTTTACTCTAATAATTAGAAACCTTTTTTAAATTGCCAGCCTAAATTTATTTATAGCTAGTTTATACCAATTTGTTTTTATGGCAGTGATGACTTTCGGTTTAAATAGTTCATCTCACCTCATGATGTATATATTGACAAGAATCATATCCTCTTTCAGCTCTCTCTTTTTTTTCTGCCCCCTTAATGTGCCAAATATTTCAGCCTTAGAAGAAAAACCTAGGCTCTTCCTTCCTCTGATTTTTCACATCTGTTTCAGATTTTAAATCATTTTGCTTGAACAAAACTACACAGTATCCCTGAGGAGATTTACTCAAGACCTTATTTGATAGCATGAATATTTCCCTATCTCTGTAGAAACTACCTCTTCTCATACAGTGTAGGTTCTTTACATAATTTCACAATGACTCTTTCCAACCTGGTAACCTCTCATCACATTCTATTTGGATTTAAATTCCTTTGTCTGAGTAGCTGATTTACATAAGAGACACAGTACTCCCATTGTGTATTAAATAACAAATTACAAACTTAGTTTTCCTTGCCAAGATATTTACTGATAGTAACTACAAAAGCCACCTTCCATAAAATATTGACACAGCATTTCCACTAATTTAGAGGTTTTCAGCAGCCATCCAGGAGCTTTTCTGGCATTACCCGTCATAGATCAGTGACAATGTATGCCACCAAAAACTGTGGCAATTATTAAATTTCCTGCAGGAGGATATTTCCTTCAAAGATTTATAGGAAATACCACACTGCCACATAACCAGCCCACCACTCTCAATTTATAATAATGTTGGTAACATCACTTGCAGTTTTTTAGTGTTCTGCAATACCTGATTAAAACATTATTACATATAAATTTGTCTCTTTCAACTCTATCCTGTAATGTTGAAAGCTCCTCTCCTTGGGGAGTTAAGAACACTACAGAATCAGGTTGTTTGCCCATGGACATAACTGATCTTTAATGCGTAGATTAAAATACGGTGACAATAGATTTTTTCTGCTGCTACCTTCCCATAATTTATGCATCAGTTGGTTTTATCACATGGTTGTTTTATGCTCTGAAGGACAGATAAGGAGATAAAGCAAAGTGTAATTTTTATCTTTAAAAAAAATACTATGCTTAAGTTAAGACCTCTTATAAGAAATTGGGCTCAGTTAATAAGTGTGCTTCTCGGTGCCAACCTTTGGCTTCACTTTTACACTTTATAACAGGTTCAGGGTCAGATGAACCCTTGTTTATAGCGACCAGGGAGTGTGGATACAAAACAGCTGTTTTTTGTCTCATTGGCATACAGTTAGGGGGAAAATAGAAATGCTAGCACAAAGTCCATATAGTGATATATTTTTCTTGTGTTTTAGTATAAAAGTTGGACTCCATCTATTTTAAATGCAAACAGGTTATATAACTTAAGAAATGAAAAAAATAAGGCTACTAGACATTACGGAAAGTAATTGCCATATATGTTTCGGTGAAACTGAACTTCAAAATGTCTGTCTCCTGTCATGCAAAAGACAGAAATTAAACAAGTAGAACAACATTGTTTTACTCAATAGCTGAGAAATAATGGCAATGTTTCCATCAAGTTTCAAGTAATCTTTATTTTAACATTCTTTGCTGTTCTCTTTAGTATGTGCTTGTCCAGTTCTCTGTCCTATTATCTTGGTTTTAGTTATTCTATATCTTTCATGGGCCCATAGTACGTGATCTTGATCCCATTCAAATCAGTGTCAAGCAATGGTGCAGATTAAAGGCCTTCATCTCTGGCATTTTGGTATTTACATAAATATGCATTGCTCAATTTAACCAAAAGCAGAACAACATGTATTCTCTGCTTTTTAATATGATCTTGATTGTAACAGGGAATGTTATTTTGAAATTTAAAAAAAATTGGGAAGTTAATGATTTAATTGGGATTTTCTTTTTTTCTGCGTCATTACTGCCTCTCCTGAGACTGCCAAAGCAGGGGAAAAATAATGGGAATTAAAATATCATTCTAGTCATTGTGTAATTTTTCCATTGTTGGAAAACAAGTCATACAGCAGTTGCCTGCTGAAATCTCCTCCAATACATTTTAAAGTACGACATGCATTATGTGCAACTCACTGCTGGTTTTACATTATTTTTATTGAGAGCATTTAACTCCTGTGAATTGTAAACACCTAGTCCCAGTGTTAGGTTGGTTGTCCTGACGTAGTCCTCATGGGCAGGAGTTAGGTTTTGGCAGAGAGATGCAATGGGTCATCTTCTGTGTATGGCTTGGATGCCATTGCTCCAGAGACATGGAAAGAAAGCTGCTACCTGTCACAGTCCCATCAGTTCTTTCCTTCCCCAAAAGAAAGGTACACCTATAAGTAGTCTGCAGCAACTTGCCACATTTGCACCATTTAAAAAGAAAAAAGAAAAAAAAAAAAGTCTTCATTTTCTATCTGACCTCGCATGGATGTTAAAATGAAGGGAGATGACTTTCATTCCCCCTTACTCTTAAAATGTCAGGTCTCAGGTGTGGACTTTAAGGGATGAAGTGAAGAGCAAAGGGAAAAGAAGCCTTCCTGTTAGCACAGTTTGGAGTGGCACTTTTCTTTCTTGTTAATATGATTCAGCTGAGTCAATGCAGGCCTGTGTTTTCCCCTTCCTTACCTCTCCATTCAAATCAAGACCGTGTCCCTGAGGGACTGTTTTCATTACGTGAAAGATATGTAAGGGAATGAACAGACCAATGAGACTCTAGATCCTTTAGTCTGGGAAAACTCGTAGAAAAGCACCAGGGATTTAATTTACAGTGTGTAGTTTGTGACAAGGTCACCATGCTCTGCATTACTTGCTAATGGGACCATAATTTACAGGGAAATTTTGCAGTAAGGTTTGTATTTGGAGAACTAAATCAAAAAATGCAGCTTTTCTTTTGATTCAGGAAGCTTGTGCCTCTTTTGACTTCCCAGCTCATTTCTTGAAGGGAATAAGCAGAGGATAGAAATAAACACAAGAAGCACTTTCTGTGGGATTGTATAAATTAAAGTCAATTGAAACCTATGCACAAACCCAAATAGATATTAGAGATATGATTACAGATGTGTAGAACTTAATAATGTTTCTGTAATGATGGCTGAGAGGAGAAAAATTCTCAAAGACCTGATCGAAAGATTGAAATACAATTCCATCTTTCACATTTTTAGCAAGATAATTTTGGTTCAGTGTTGACTAATACAGAATAATATGAATAAAATATGCTGCCTCAGTCTCTGCATTATTGGCTTTGCATTATTGGTGCTGACAGCTGGCTTTTAAAATGCAGTAAATATTGGGCAATGCTATTCTGTTAAGACAAACCACTTCATCAAGCATATTTCTAAATCACACTTTATTTTCAAAATGTGTTTAATTTCTCTATATATGGCAAAGCAGCCCACTGCAAAATTCACCTGCAACAGAGTGCCCCCTACTGCATGCACTTTGGAAAGGAAAATAAAGCAAGTTCCTTAAAAATAAAATCTTTATGGACTGAGACCAGCAGTTTTGTCACAGGTCACTGGACACTGAACTAAAGGATGGTATATACATATAGGCATATATCACTCTTACCTTCTTCTAAAGAGCTGGACACCACTAGGGAATAATAGTTTAAAATAGGTATGAAATTTGCACAAACTGTTTCATGGTTCTAAATGAAATCAGCAGTGTCTTTCCATACCAAAAATGGTCTATGTTTATAGCTTGGAGAGTTATTAAGGAAGTTAACAACCTATCCTGTATGGCCCTGCTGCCAGTCCTTTCTCTTTGCTGCCAGGAGGGATCTGTAACAATACAAAATTCTCTCTGCTTATAGATTTGTTTTCTCAGCCCACCCTCTCATTCTCCCTCATTTCTCCCCTTCTTTCTATTTGCCATTATGTCACTATTATTAAACTGAACTCTCCTTTTCATTCCCATGTGATAAATCTATTTGGTGTTACTGAATTATACTTCTTGCAAATGATTAAGAAGATATTTCACCAAAACAGTGCAAAATGACAGGTCACAAATGTACCATGGAAGTACTTCTACAGCAAGGCACAAATTCTCAAGTAGACCTATAATTTTGAAGTCTTCCCATTTTTTCTTTTCTCAGTCTGAATTGGGACAACCTAATGCTGAGTTTTGTGATGCATCAAACACCTGCAACTTCTCTTAAAATTCCTGGTGGCTCTTATTACTCAGTCCCTCAGGGATGAGAAAACTGTTTCTCGACACACTGGTATAAACTAACATTAAAATTCTTGAGTCACTTTTGAAATGTCCTGATTTGTACAATGAAGTCTATGCTTTGCCAGCAGTATCTGTGGAGCCATAATTTCATTCTCAGAGTCTCAGCTTATGTCTTGATGAGCCACACTGAAAGCAACTGAGCTGGAGCTTGCTGCATGATCAAAGGTGTTCCATGTTAGCCCTCTGAAATCAAAGATGGTATTTGAATACCTTAGGACATTTTTGAGTACATCACTAGGGCAGAGTAGAGGTAGGTAGTAAACAACAATGTTTTCCAAAGCAACATAATCAATTACCAAAAGTTCTTTAAACAAAATAGAAACAACACAAACAGACATTTCTGTAGTACACAATGGCCTTGCGTATATTTCAGCAATTAATTTTGTGTCTATGGATTTGTTCCCACATCTGAAACTTTCCCTTAAAGAAACCCTTGATAATTTACAGCTTCTAAGGATGATATCTCTGTAATTGCTTTCCCTTTGCTTCATACCTGTAAATCTTGTATCTTGTGCTAAATCCCTGTCGACTTCTGTCCACAAAATCTGTGTATTCCTGTGAGCGATGGAAGGGTCCCTTATCAGAGAGGAGCCAGTCGAAGGGGCTTGTGGCATGCTGATCCGAAACAGCAGCAACTGCTAAAACCCAGCAATGAAGACTCAGTGCTATCCACTCCCATAGAGCCATCAGAGAGAACAATTCAGCACCAGCACTGCATCGCCATATCATGCTTCCACTGGGGACTTAGAGCCTTCATTCTCTTAGCTTTCCCTCAACACCTAGACAAAATACACAGTCAATTAGATAAGCATACACTAGGCATCCCTTGGAAGTAGAAACAAGTTTCCTTTCTTTCAGTTCAAAGAGATAGTGGCCTTTACTTTGTTACATTTTACATTAGCACAAACCTCACTAGGCTAGTTAACAATGGAGTGTTTCAGTACTTCAAATGCTGTGAAACTAATGTCTTCATTAACATCGTCAGTGATAATATTTACTGTTGAAGGAAAACCTTCACAAATTGTCAAGGGAGAGATTGTTGGGGCTTTTTCCAATAATGGTAGTCATTAATGAAAAATATGCAACACAAGAATTATTGCCTGTTAGCATCAGTACAAAACCATTCAGCAATATCTATGCATAAGGTCGTAGTTCAGATATTAGAGAGAAAATAGATGAGATTCGGAAGACCCAGATTGCTTTCTTTTTTTATGTCCTTGGAAAAGTCACTTCATGGCTTGTCTTCACTACGTAGTTAACAGACTCACATTATTCTGTTCAAATTAGTATAGCTAGACAAAGAGTAACTGCATTGTTCAATAGCACTGGAGCTACCCACAGTGATGAGTTCAATGAGTTACTCAAGTTCCAGACACTGCAATTTTGAGTAGCTCTAACAGCAACACTTGACTTTCAGCCCAGTTCACTCCAACCCAATGGATCGCCCAGAAACACTATTTAAATGGAGCCTAAACAATTGTTTGGATGTCCAATCAAAAATCAAGTATTAACCATAGCCTCATGTAGGAACTTAGTGAAGACAAGCCACAGTTTCTCTCTATACCTCAGTCCCATACCTGTGAAATGAGAAATCCTGTTCAGATTTTGTGAAAACATCTATGCAAGAGCATGAAGTTCTAAGAAATACTGAAATGACAAAAGCCCTGTTAGATTCCTAAATATATATAAACAACCAGCTCTAGTCTTCAGTGTAACATAAACCAGCACAGAATTAATTAAAATATATTAATGTGAGAGCTTTCGTTTTTCTAGTTGGTGAATCTACAGGGGAAAAACATTTTTTAATTCATATTCACACAAAACAGCACTCATTATGACATTTTTACAGTGCTCCTTGCTATGACTTTTTTTACTTGGTGGGAATTTTTTCTCTACAGTCAGTAATTTAATTTTTAAGTGTACCTTAAATGAAGGATGCTTCCAACAGAACCGTTCTGCAACTGCACACTTAGTAACACCTGTCCATTATAATGGAAATGGTGTAGCTGAATAATAAGCTCTGTGTATATGTTCCAGACATTAATATACTGAAGAGTCTTCTGTATAAATTATAAACATATCAGCTGCAGGAAGTTAACTGCCTCCAGAAGAGCACGGAAGTTCATATGAACCAACACGAATTTACAGTCTGAGAATATAATAATCTATCTATACAACCAGGAAAATAGTCAAGGTTTATTGTCTTCTTAGGCACAAATGAAATTGTTTGTAACGTGATTTGGACCTGATCCTGCAAACAATAAATGTGTAAGTAATCTCACTGAAAAAAATGACCCTATTCATATATTTCATACTGAGCATATGCCAAAGCACTGAGTTGTAACTATAAATGGTTACGATGATGCAGTAGTTTATGATCATAAAACACAAGTTGCATTAATTTTATAAATCCTTTTGAAATGAGATTCCAGGAGTCCACAACAAAGAGCTTTTATTTATACTGTCAAGCAAACACAAGCAAAAAGCCTGCAGATCTGTGTATACTCTACGTAGTTGCAGTACCATCTCCCTGTATTGGTGCTTTGTTTCACAGGTTGAAGATCATGTACGTGAGGTTACACTCTTGTGTAAACTTCATCACATCATATGAAAAAGCATGCACAGACCTGTAGCAAAACTGAAAAGTGATAGATTGCTCTCCTGGTCCATAAAAGCCATGATGATCATTTGGTTGACATTTCCTGTTAAAAATTAGCTCAGTGTAAACGAAGAAGACATGTCAGTCACTTCCAGACAGGCTAGACCAGATTTTGCATCACGATAGAGTGAAAATCCACAAATGCTTCTGCCTCTCTCTCCTTACCAAACAGGGAAAAATACATTGCACAGCATACTCATTCCCTCCATCATCCTTTCCATAGACTAGGAAGATACTGGGCATAGTTTCTTGACATTATGTGAAGCTACAAAGAGCATAATGACAATTTTAATTTTCATACCTACTGCTGTTATAAAATTGCTAGCTAAGACATAAGGTTCTATTTTTCCTAAATTATCTTTTCTATTGAAAAAATCATGTAATATTTTAAATTACAATGGGTAGGGGTTTACTTCTTAACACTAAAGTGTTTCAGACCATTAAACTGTAATGATGACTAATTGAGTCCCTTTTGAATTCAAAATGTTAATATTAGGATTGGAAAATGAATTACTTTGTATATGTAACATCTTCCTAAAACGAGACCAAATGAGCACTTGAAAAGGAATAGTGAAGAGCCCTGCTCTATGCTTGCTTTAATGCTATATCTCATGGCATGTCATAAATTAACAGCTGGCAAAACACCTTTAGAGAACCTGTGTAGTTACAGAAGAAAATAATCTCCTTTTTTAAAGATATATGATGGTATTTTCCAAAAGAGTATAAGTATACAGTTAGTCCTTAAGGAGAGTACAATAATGTGTGCATTTCTAACGCATACTTATCCACTTGTCTGTATTGTCCAGGCATTGTAGAATCAGTCAGCAGAGCAGTAATCCTTATAAAACCCTTGAGAAGTAAACTTTTAGCTTAAGAATCAAGGAACTACAGCATGAAAAGACCAAGACTGAGATTTTTTAAAATCTGTTAGAGGGATTTAATTGTGTATCTCCTATTAAAAGATAATTTAGAAAATTCCAGCCTAATGAATTTTCCTAAGGTTACAGTGTGAAAAATATCTCAAAATTTTAAATGCTCAAATTCTTTCATGAATGCAAATGCCCTGAAAACATTTTTCAAATACTGTTGTAGATGTGTGGAACGTATAGAGGTTGTAGTTACAACAGCTGTCATGGAAATCCGGGGAGGAACAATCTGAATTAAAGTTGTAGTAGAGCACCTGCTGGTTTCAGGATGGGATGTGAGAACTGAAAAATAAATGGACACCCATTAAGTTACAGAGCTGGTGGATTTTAAAATGGAGAAGACACTCTGTAGAGAAGACATCTTCAAACAAATGTTGACTGTCATGTCAACATTCTGCCTCTTTGAAGTGCTACCTTAGAGGAAAATTATCAGGTATAGATGTTCAGCACAATTACTTTCTGTTGTTCCCAGGGTTTCATCACTGCAGCTACCGTTTGCAAATGTTAGTAAGTTTTCAGTCTTTCCTCTTCTAAATTCTGAGGTTAGAGTTCAAGTATAATGGGCTAAATTCTTTGTTAGAAATGTATTGTCTCCTCACTGGCATTAATGCAGAATGAATTTGACTCAGCATCTTCTGGAAATACCATAGTCTGAGCTTTCATGAACATGTAAAGGGTGCTGAAGACTGGTAAAATCCATGCATTTGCATCATCTGAGAATATAGCACTCACAAGTGCAAAACGAACACTGTGGCCACTGGGACAAATTTCATCAAGCTTCAGCTATGAACAAGAACACAGGAAGTCTGTAGTCTTTTTGTTGTCATCCTATTGTAGGGCAAACCCCACTAAATTCAGTCTTCCTTTTTTCAGGTAAATAATTTCTTTTAACATTAAAAATTATATACAATTACATATGGGTAGTTTATGAACTCACCAAGTTACTGTACCTAAAATAGTACAAACTGAAGTGTCTGCTTTATTTTTGGGTTGACTTCTCTTACAGAACATGTAAGCATTACATAAATCATGTATACTAAGATATGCAGAACAATATAGGGGCAGCTCAGATGCATGGACAGCAATGTTCAAGAAAAAGCAAATCAATAAAGTTTAAATAATTTTTAAAATTGAAACAGTATAAAATTTTTTCAAGGAAAACAAAAAAATAAATTTATGGTAACCTTATAGCAGGCAACCTTTTTTTTGTCTAAGAGGTGAGAGTCTTAGAAAACAGGTGTGCTAATATACAGTAGAGATACAGCTAGTAAATAGATCACTACTGGTTTGTTAGTGGAGTAACTTTTTATATGAGTCAATAAAGTTGATATCAGGCATCATAAGTAGCTTTTTTTGGGCCACATCTACACCTGCAGTTCTCAAGAATCAAAATAAAATAACTACACTAAATGTACAGACATTTTTAATAAGATCAGAGGGGAGGGGAAGGGGTGTCAATATTTCTCTCTATTATGCAAGTCTGGGAGGTGCTGTGGACTTGGTCTGAGATGTTCTCTCCTCTGTTACACATAGAACAATGCCTTTGCAATCTCTGCAAGCATCACAGAAATGAATACAGCCTTGCCTCCATCATTCCCTCTTTCTCTTTGCGTCTCATAGAGATGTCCTTCTGACAGCACAAATGCAGAAGACCAGGATCTCTCTGAACCAAAGTTTTTATGCTCACTAGAATTCCATGAAATTGCTGAAATGTCCCAGCTCTCCATGGAAAGTTGAGAATCCTCTGTGCTGAAGTGGGATTCTCCTGGCTGTAACTTCCTATAACGATGAAATAAAAATTTAAGATTGTTATTCTCAGATACGTCCTTTCAAAGAAAGTAATAAATAACTTAATAGGAAACACTATGCTCACCTCTCCACAAGAGTTAGAAACTTTAATGTCTCTAAGATGGTGCTTTTTTATGCAAAACACAAAGCCTAGTTTTCTTTGAACTAATCAAAATAATAATTAGTAAGTATATATCTCTTTAAAAATAGACAAGCAAAGAAAAAACCTGAGAACAGATCGGGTGAATAGAACCAATTCTGTTTGTAGGTAGTTAGGTTTCAGTAAGATCATAATTTTATCATTTATGAGGTTTTTGGTACTCCATCCCTCTGTTCACTCATAAGCCTTAGGGATTTCAAAGTTACTACTTTTCATGAAGTATGATACTAGGTGTAACAGAGTACACTTGATATGTTAGATCGCACATCATGGACAACAGGAATGAAGTAAATTCCATATTTTCTAACTATTACACAAAATTCTCAGGAATGCTACCAGTGACTTCAACTTTGAATCAATGGCAAGAAGCAGTATTTTATTCACTGCAGCTGGATGGAAAGCAGTAAAGGTCATAGAAGGCAAGATATGTCAGGACCATTTTTTTCAAAGGTATTTTGACACTGAAAAAGGAAAGAAATTTTGCATAAATAATAAAACAATAGTCTGAGTCTTAGAGATTACTCTTATCTGCTATAAGACCACAGATTTATCACTTTATGTCTCTTTGCTTTCACTTCCTCATGTGAAGTGTAATGATCATGTTGTCCACCTTTGTAAAGCACTACAGGACCCACTCATCAGAACACATTATAATCAGTAATTCACCTGAAGGCTGATGCAGTAACAAGAGAGACAACACGTGCGTTTGGTAGAACAAAGAAACAGAATAGTGTTGGGAAGTTAAAGGATGGAGAGCTCTCCCTACCGTCAGATCTGATACACATGAGCTGCAGGGTATAGTTTGTGCCACTATGCAAGAAGTAGAAAGCATCTGGATAGACAAAATATCTTTGTCAACAGATGATTTTCAGTGAGGGGGGTTGAATCAGCTTGCTCTCTGTTATTCGTTGTGAGCTACAAAAAGTCCTGACTAGGAACTGTCCTCAGCAGAGACTCAAAAGCAGATATGTTGGCAAATCTGAAAGGAGAAAATAATTCTACTTCTAATATCCTTGAGCAAGTTTTACATCCCAGTCTTAAAAATGAGTGGGGTCCTCACATCAGGTCCTGGTATCTGCTTTGACTATGTGCACCCTAAAGAGACGCCTTTTCTTTGTTCAAATAGAGCTTCATCCACTGCCAGATTTCAGCTTTCTTCTCTCTTCTCTCTGTCAGACAAGGACAAGACCCCTGTAACTATGTCCTCGAAAGCTGAAACAGAGAACAAACAGGATGTCTGATTTTTATTTTTTTTTTAAAGTAATCCTGCTGTTTTTTCCTCATCCCAGCCTTCAGTGAAGAGGAGGAAAAATAAAATGAACCTGCAGAAAGAGAGAGCCCGACCTCTGCAGCCATCACCGGGTCTGTCTGGAATGTGAGAGTTGATTGCCACAAGTTACAGCTATTGCCCATGAAATATGCCCAAGTGTTTGCTCTGTCCCTGCAGAATTTCACTCCTGCAAGTGCCTGTGAGTGTTTAATGGGATGTACACACGTGGTTTCTCTTGCATCCCAGTAGATCTAGTGCTGGTCTCCTTCACCCTTGAAGTACGCACTGGCTGTCAGGTGTACGGAGGTAATTGATATTTGCCTGATACTTGTAAAAGACCTAATTTTTCCTTTGCTGCCCGGATCATGATGTATAAATTCCCTCAGGTGCTTTTTCAATCTGTTAATCTAAGTTCATCCTCCTGTGCAAGCAGATCCTTATGTGTTTTAGCTGATGACATAGGGCAGCATCCCCAAATTGCAAGTTCAATCTTTCTCCCTTAACAAGTGAATCTGTTCCTGCAAGGACCGCACTGAGGGGAAGAAATTAGCTGTCAGGGCCTTGAGTGCACAGATGGGCCTCAATGGCCCTGACCAGCTTAACCTGGGGCCTCCAACCACCCCTGAGGCCTGACCAGGGATGCCTGGACCTTCAGTCCCTGCCTGTGTGGTACAGGTGTGTCTGCCCCAGCCCCTGCATTGATTCTTGGGCTCCCTAGCCAGACCCTGGGCCTGGCCACACACCTCTTTGCCTAGGGGTCACTGTGTCACAGCTCGGCTCCTGGCTTGGCTGCAGATGCTGGCGGCTTTAGCCCTCATTCTGCATTCGTGAGCCAGGACGATCTGCGCTCCTCAACCATGTAAAGGCAGAGTGAGTGGTTTATGAAAGCACATGAGGTGCCTGGATGCCTTGAAAGTGAATTGTGTAGCTGCATAACAGAGAGAGAGAAATTCACCCAGTCTTCATGGTGTCTCAGTTCCTCATCTTTAAATGGGGTCTAGTACCTAAGTCCTTGGCAGATTACATCCATCCGTCACACAACAAGCTAAAATGAAGTTAATTTCTGGAACAGCTAAGCAGGAGCTTGACTGAACCCTGGGTTTCAGCTGACCAACATCCAGGATGCCACAAAGCCATAGAAAAACCTGCTGCTTTAAACCTGCTCCAGGCTGGATGACTGTACTTTAGCAATCATAGAAGTTCATAGAGGATGAAATCTTTATCTTTCCAAGTTTACAAGTGCACATGATCCGTCCCACGTGCAAAAAATCTTTGCGTATAGAACTGTGTGTGACATTTCAGTCTTAAGTCACTCTTCCATTGCATGTTATGTTAAGCATTTTCCCAAATCATCCAAAAATTTTCAGCTAAAACATCTGATGGTATGAAAAGAGAATGGAAACAGAACAAGCTCTCTTTGAATAAATTTGTGATCTGTGCTACAGGAAAATAAAAAGAACAGCATAGGGAGAGTTTCTGGTCCAGTATTTCCTCAGGTACAAGTTGACATGTATCACTGTGACATACAATTTTGCATACTGGAGTATTCGAGTTTGTAAAAAATCTTAACAGGAGACAGATATTTAGAATCTTACATTCCAGCTTACTGGAACTTTTTAAAACTCAATGCTTAACTTAAAAGTGTTCAATCTTCTCTATTATGGTAATCTAGTTGGGTGTGTTTTAATGCTAATTAAGTAGGTCCTTAGGATTCGCAAAGAGCACACCCTAAAATCAAATATTAAACCATCGCTGGAAAGTCATGAAGTACTAGTTCTAGTAGTACATCTCCTTTTCACCCATAACTGTTAGTCCTCAGACTGTTTTCAGGCCCAATTTATCAGCTAGCTATGAAAAGAGTGTGCATATTAAGACACACATAAGTTAGCTATATCCAGTAAACCACAACAGAGTAACAAACAGCTCTTACCTGTTTAATTTCATCCTTCTACTAGTTTTAAAACCCAGGGCTGTTTCAGTTGTTGCCATCTAGAATGGGAGGAAACAGCTATTTACAGATTATACACTAAGGCTTTGATTCTCAGCTTGCAAGTCTGAGGACCAATCCAAATATAACAGATTATTCTGTAATGCAGAAGGACTCATATCAGGCTCAAATGAGATAGGGCGGGAGAAAACTTTGCTCACCAACAGACTGTTGAGTTGAAGAAGCCTCAATTTATAGAGGGAAGAGAGTACTTGGAGTATACTTTCAAGTATAACTCTGATTTTACTGTATAACCATTGACAAATCCCTTAACCTTCTTTAATTACAGTTTCTGTTCATAAGATCAGGAAAGAAGGGAAGCCTGAAAAACTAATGTTTATAGAGTACTTTCAAATCATTGGATGACAAAAATGTCATAAAATCAAAAAGGAAATGTTCATTCTATTAACAGAGTGGCTGACTTTTTGTTGCTCCTTAAAATTTTTGTTTCTGGATATTCTGCTACAAATGTTCAGAAAAAGATGGAAAGGAAAGTAATTGTCAATCTCAGACAAAAACAGAAGTTTCTTTGAAGCTGTTGAAGTACTAATATTGTTTGTACAATAATGAAGAGAAAAATTAATGGTGTGTAGCTGTTCTCTGGTCTTAAGAAGAGGGCCAAAGAAGCAATGAAGTCTACTGACCATAATGGGGACTGTCATGGTTTGGGCCAGACTGGCCAATGAAATGAACGACAGATGCTGTCTGACCTCTCTCCCTTTAGAGAAGGGGGAGCATCTCCCTTGAGGGAGAGGAGGAAAAGATAGAAAGAGACTTATGAGTTTAAAAGAAAATTAAACTACTTCAATGAAAATATTAATAAATTGATAAAAAGAAAATAATGAAATATATGTAATATATACAAAACCATATTGAGCTCCCATGATGACAATCACATCACCAGCAGGCACTGCAAAAGTCCCAGACTGGACTTAGGGATGAACAGGAACTGGATTCCGGATCTGGATTCAGGAATGCATGGATCGGGATCAAAGGCAGATGAACAGAGTCCTCCTTGGACTTCAGCCACTGAAGAAAGAGGCCTGACCTTTTGATCCCTCAGCTAAGCATGATGCAGAGGGGATGGCTGGTCAGTTTTGGGTCACCTGTCCTTTCTGCTCCTTCCTGCAAGTGCGACACCTCTACGCTTTTCCACTTCTGACCCTCCAACAGGACATATAACAAAGTTAGCTGACCTTGGTTGTTATAGCAATAAGTATAAGCAAGGGCCTCTCTGCATACCATTCTTTGGCACAAATTAGAAACAATTAGGTCTTATCAGTCACTGGGAGTGGTCTTAAAAATATGCCGTGAATTTCAGAGAGTTTAGTTACAGGAGGCTTAACTGCAAATTAAAATTACTAAACAGAAACTTAGTTCTGTTTTACCTCAAACCAGGAATTGGTTTACAAAATTCAGTTTACAGTCTAATTTTATGTCCATCCCCTCAGATGCTACCTAAATTAATCCATAATCCTGTTCATATTTCAGAATGTTACCACAAAAATATTAGGTTTTCTATTTTTAAGAATCAATTTCTCAGTTTGGGAGCTTTGGCTCAGGCATGGGATATAGCCCTGTAATTTTACCTAAGTGATATCTGATCAAGGACGTACACTCTCCTTGATTTTATTTTCCATGTGAAAATGAGTGGTTACGGTTTAGACCAGTAGTTAGAAATAATCTCTATAAAGATCTATTGCTATGATATTTTTCTTTCAGTGTACTTTTCTGGATACATTGCAATAAGAATGGATTATTTTAAATATTTTATTTCTTAATATTTATATCTAATAGAATGGTAATGTTTTTGTTTTGCACTTCTATTATGTCTTTCAGACTAAAGTGCTCCAGAGCTCATACGATATTTTACAGTTGATTTCACAGATTGTGTAGCTGGTTTTCAGCTGGTGTAGATGGATGGCTAAAACTCCTTTCAGGTTCCTAAGCTTCAACCTATTTATGTTAGCAGAAAAAACCCTGAACTTACACTACCACTGTCCTCCTGTCAGAAACAACTTGTTATCTGTTGTGCAAGCTCCCTAGACAGGACTTACAGAGAGAGGATTCAGGAGACCATGGTTCTACATCTGATCCCACTGCAAACTGTAGCATGACTTTTCATAAGTCCCTTTCCCACAACATTCTAAGCCTGTAGCTAGTATATGGGCAGTAGCCAGATCCTCTTAAATGTTCATGTTATAGCTATTAATTTTTTATAGTGAGAGTAGGGACTTTATGGCTGACTGAGCAAAGATTAAAGCTTCAGCAAGCCAATCTGGACGTAATTGCATCTCAGGATGGATAATACACAAAGCTTGATTGTACAAGTAATAATTATGTCATATGTACTGGGCAGCCTGCTATGTCATATAACACTGAAGCTTCCTTGTAAGTCTTGATTTTTTATAAGTTTGGAAGACATTACAAAATTAGAGAGAAAAAGTCTGTCTGCTAAAAGATGTCTTTCTTGTGAACATCATGTTACAGGGAGAGAAAGTCTGGACTTTAGAGTTTCATCACAAATTACAATTTCCCTACTGTTTGATTTTTAGACATGATAGTCTAAAACCACGTTAGTACAAAATTATCACTATTTTTTGTTGTAGCTCATAGAAAAACACATTCTGATTTAATAGAAGGGTGTTAAGCTGATGCTGAAAAGCTTTAAACTTTCAGCTAGTATATTTCAGTGCAGAATAAGAGACACATAGTCTGTTTATTAGAGATTTCAGATCACTGCAGTCTCTCTAAGTATGAGGAACATAGGTTTCCTTTATTATAGCCTCTTTTTTCTTCTCCAGTAAGACTGAGAAAAAGAAAATGTTCTAGACTTTGCCTAGCCAAGACAAACTAGTATGAAGAAATTAAGGTGTTTTATAAATAGGACTACCTTTCAAAAAAAGCCACTACTGTCTCTTCAACTAATGTGAATCAATCTAGTAAATGTATGCTAACAGATAGCTTAAAGGGTACTTAGTAAGTTATTAAAGCTTTTACTTTTTAAGCCAATGAGTCAGATTCTTATACCACAGGAGCAGTGATTAAAAAAGAGAACATCACCAACTAATGGCTGTATGTGAAATAAATTCACAGTCACCAGAGGCTGGCAGCAAGATGACTCTCCACTTGCATAAACTTTGCTGCTTTACATAAACAAGAATCTTCATTAGAAATGTTGGTACAAAACTAAGGAGTAAGGCGATTAATCCAAGAAATGCTGAGCATCTACGCATTCTCAAGGAAAAGAGATGGGTGTCAGTTCTGCCCTGTACATCAGCCAGCAGGTCAGGATGCAAGAACGAATGGTTGAATGCTGACATTCTGCTTGCACTATTTTAAATCTTTCCTATAAATGCTGATATGATCACTGTCAAGATGCTGAAGTACACATATATCTATAAACTACATGTATGTAAAACTTCATGTTCAAAATTCAGCAATTCTAACCTTTAAGGCTGCACATTAAGTACAAAGTAAACAAAAAAAATATTCAAGATAAAATTTGTTGTAATATATATTTGTTCTCTCTGTCCTCCAAACTGCTAATGAATAGGGATCAATAATGTTTTAGGTAAAAAATAGCTAATTAAAAGTATACTTTTGGGCTGCCACTTCAATCCACAATACCATTTTTCAGCATACAGCGGAATTTTTGACCAGTGATATTAAGCCTCCTTAAAAATAGAGATTTCAAACAGAGAAAGAAAAAAAAAAAGATGAATAAACATATTTATAATGGATTTTAATAAACCCATTAGACTGCAGAGTGGTCATCCAAATTCAGCTAACCAGGTGTTTTTGTTATTTCCAATAGATTTATAAGTACTGAAAGAGCTACATTAGCTCTACAGAGTTCTCAGTAGTCATGAATAATATGGGATTAAAGGTACAGAGTAGTGCTCTGATTCCCCAGATTTAAATCCTTTACTTGGCAATGTATAATAAATACTTTAGAAACCACTTTTCTCATTAATCAAGTCCTGGCAGATGTGGCAGTGAAGGTGTTACTGCAAATTAGCAGAATTTTCTAATCAACATTAATGCGACTGCTACAGTAAAGGTATCTAACTGACGAGCCTTAGGTTCTCACCTCATTATAAGAGAAACCACTGCAGTTTAATAGTGTTCATTTAGCTAACAGTATATATTGCCTGGTCAATCTTCTTTTGAAGGTGGAACAAAATCTGTGGCCTTTGTGAGAGGCTCATTAGTTAAGCATGAAAAGCTTTGACATGACAGAAAGTGTCCTTCTTTCCTCTTGTCAGCACGGTATTTTGTGGCACACAGAGCAAGTGGAGACTTTCAACAGGAGATGGGAAAAAGGCTGTGCTAAATAATGAATCACGTGGTAAGATCCAGGGCAAAAAAATAATTATACATATCGTGTGTGTGTGGAGGGATGAATGTGTGGATATGTGTAGTCTATATCATACATATTTATATCTAGGCATGCATATGTATATACAAACTATGTTTATATATGCACACTTACTGTGGTACATATAAGTGATTAATTTCAGAGCT
Organism: Burhinus oedicnemus; assembly: GCA_008921705.1. Taxonomy (NCBI): domain Eukaryota; kingdom Metazoa; phylum Chordata; class Aves; order Charadriiformes; family Burhinidae; genus Burhinus; species Burhinus oedicnemus. Next base: position 665,922 of record VFFE01007701.1, read on the forward strand.
GGGAGGCCAAATTATTCACATTATATTTTTCAGCAGTATGAAGACCTGAGTTGCAAGGTACTGAATGCCTGCAGTTCAGTGGCACATTTCAGAAAATGGAGGTCTCTTAATGTTCCTCAACTTCATATAGAAAAATGTGGATTTATCAATGATGATAGAGTACTGAGACCTAAAACAATATAAGATCAGGTTAAAAATCCTTCAGTTCTTTAGAATTTTAATGCTATTTGACTCAAGATATGCAAAGGCTTGCACTGCTCAGTATGCAGCATGTAACTTCATGATGCTTGCTTTTTTTTTTTTTCTAAAACTGAAGTTAATTTTGGTTCCAAATTATTATCTTGGAAATTGATCTTGCTTTCAGTGAAGTTAACAGCAATGCTCTGATCTCTTTTAATTGTGCAAGATCAGGCCATCATTGAACAGCAGGCATATAGAACAACAGGAAAACTATGTAACAAAAAGAATGTGGTTGCAATTTTAATTTAAAAAAATGGTATCTCTCGTAAGGGTATAGGATGAGATCAAGAAGAAGAGTAAGATAACTTCCCCATAAAATGACTAGCTGTAAGTTACTACCGTCAGCAGTCTAACAGGACAGTTTTCTTTAATGCTACCTTTCTGAAAGAGTATTTTGGCTCTATTTGTCAAAAAGAATTTCTGGTGATTTTACTCCCATACGATTACTAGTGTTTCAGGAGAGGGGAAAAAAAAAAAAAAGCAGTGTCTACTTCTGATTATAAGGAGAGATGAATCTTTGGGAGGAATAAGAAAGGGCTGCACCAGGCATACATGACAGCTAGAAAACAATGTTTTCAGAAAGTATCATCCAATGCTTCCCACCATTTCCTTTTTCTTCTGAGAAATAACTTAGGTTGATTGATCTTCCAATTTTCCATTCAGATTTTCAAAAATTTCTGAAGAAGAAAGCTTGCTGGTAAAACAGCATTCATATGTTTTCAATAGGTATTACATTTTTCTGTTGAAAGACATTTTGTAAACTGATCATAGTCAGATATGATACTCAATTTCAAATTAATCCAAATGAAGTAGAACTACTTTAGTCCCATAAATCATTGTCTCTTCCTGGGACTGAGAGGAGTGAAAAGTCCCTGCGATCTATGTGAGTAAAGAAATAACTTTTCAGACACACATTTGTGTAAACAAAGAGTTCTGTAATTAATTCTTCACAATAGCATTCAGACAGTAGTAGAAAAAATGGGAAAGGATGAGACAGGGTGATTACATCACTCAAAGATCCTCAAGTTGTTTTGTTGGCTTGTTGTACAAATGCTACCTTCTGCAGTGAGATCTGTAAAATGTTCAGCTGCTTGTTTTCATGTTTCCTAGTTAACATTTTCACTCACAGTGTTTGAGCGTTTCATGAACAAGCACCCCAAATACAGCAACTCTGGTGAACTCAGCGTCTGTTGGGCAGGCTAACTATCACTGGAGGTGGCTCAGCTTACTAAGCTTACTGAAAATATAACAGATTGTTATTTTTTTCTCCCCCAAATTATGTACATGATTTAGAGAAAAAAATGGTTGAAGGAAAGAATTTGTAGGTAGTTTCTTTATGGACCTCTGATAATTAGACAGCACTGCAACAGCAGTTAAGACTACGGTCCTGTTGCTACGCTTAGATACAGAGAGGAAGAAATACAAGTCAAATGTTTCTATTCTCAAAGCTAGGTCTTACGGTAAAGCTGACAGAGCACCTATTTAAAATGAGTAGCTCCCTGTGCAGTTGGAGTTGAGCATTGACAGAAGTCTGTAAAGCCTGATATCTAAATGGATTGCTCCTCCGAAGTTATTTCTTATATCCTGTAAATGTCAGTAGGGCCACTTTAGCTTCATTGCTGTATACTTAATGTGTCAGAGACACTCACCTTTGAAAACACACTATAAGGTTTTGACTTCACTTCTTTTTATAGCATTATTTTGTGACGGCATAATAAAATTAGACATGGGCTTTTCTAGGAAATGAGTTATTTTTGTTTCTTCTGTCAGACTTGCTTGTCAGATACATGTCTCTGACTTACTCTCTATATTTTTTTTCAAAATCAGGTCTACCTCACATTGGCCTTCATTTGATATGGATCCATGACTGATTTTGATGCTACAACAGAACATCCTTCTCTTATTGTATACATCACATTTTTCTGCCAGTCATTAATTTAATTTACTTCACATGCATACACTTGCTTAATCTCTAAAAGAAATCATTACACCTTGAAACTGATGTCATCTTTCAGAAAAATTCCCAAACAGTAAATCATACCATATTCCAATTTCTTCCCACTCTCACCACCACAAAATTTAACACTTAATGAAAGGTACACAGAAAATGTACTTGAATTCAGAAGTGAACCACAATACAGATTGCTCATAACAAAGTCCTTACCTTTTTAAATGCATGATGGTCTGTAAGTAGTACAGAAATCGTAGCTCAAAAAAGCAGGTCTGTCTTCCAATATACGGTGACAGTTTACACCCTATTTTCTTTACCTCGCTTTTTACACCATGCTACATATAGTTCATGCTTCTTTTGCGTAGGGTTGGTAAGTGCATCGATGAGGCGCACACAGGACTCATGCTTGGAGCACCCCGCAACCCTTGATTAACCCTTTACGGTCAAGTCTCTCTCCCTGCCGCTGCGGGCAGCCTTGGCAAGCCCGCATAGATGGGTGGCTTCTGGGCTGGAGTGGAGCAGGCGCCCGCTCCCTTGGAGGTTTGATTTCTCTTTCCCCTACAAAGTGGCAGGCGAGGAGATGGAAGCAGCGAGCTACCGTCTCCTGCTAAGGCTGGTGAGAGGCTGGAGTTCCCGGCAGCCCGCGGCCGGGACCGCCGTTACCACCCGGTTGCAGCAGCGCGCTCAGCCCGGAGCCCCTCCTGCTACTGCGTGCCGCGGCGAGGCGTCCCCACACCCCTTCCCCGTGGTACCTCGCCCCGGGGACATGCACAACTTGAAGAAAAGGTGTAGGGTTAAGTCCGGGCGGATGACCAGGCAGGCAGGACGTTGACATGCGTATTTAAAGGTGTTTCCTCCGCCAGAGTCCCCTCCCTGGGTGTCCGCCTGCCACAGCCAATATTTGAAATTAGGAAATTAACTCCGGGCCAAAAGGGAGTCCCAAAGCCACACAGCTCCAGGGGAGATGAATGTAGCAAAGGAGGTGGAGGTAATCCTCAACAGTGAAGCCAGACACAGACAAGCAGGTAGGCTGGACACCTAAATGGAGGGAAGAGGGTTGTTTGGGACCATTCCCTCGGGAATGGGCCGCGGAGCTTGGGTGGTTATTTACACGCTACCAGTCTTTTGTACAAGCAAAAGAACCAACGGCAGCATAGCAAAAATCCTCCAGGCTACTGCCTGGCATTCCTATTTTTTTCTGAGTCATCCAGCCCAATGCGAGCAGAGGGTATCCTCTGGTCGGGGAGTACTGAACGCGGGAAATGAACCATCAAGGCTAATGGGAATCTTGTATATTAAGCATACCTCACGCTCTCTTGTTGCAATCGCCCGTTAAGTCTATATTAATTGCATTGATTTATTTGATGTTTGTATGCAAAGGGTTTGGTGTGTCCGTCCACCCCGCCTTCTGCTGAGTGTAGAAACACCACCCAGTCAAACCTGTATCAGTTTTACTGCTTAGGCGCCGTTTTACTGCCATCCATCACAGTGACTGATCTAAACATCTCCGCTTCCCTTATCCTGTGTCCTACCATCTCCCACCCCCGTTAGCACAGAGGGAATATAGAGTGCTCGTAAACCCGGGAAATGTTCTGCTGATGGGCGTATAAATCTCTTCTGCAGAGCGCTATTATTTAACTAGCACGGCGAGGTGATGCTCACCGGGTGAGCTATTCCCACGGCGAGTTAATCCCTCAGGACTTCCTGTTTTGTTTTTTTTTCCCCAAGGTTTCATTTGTTGCCTTTGTTTTGTTTCAGTTGGTTTGGTCTGAGGTTTTTTGTTTGTTTTGTTGTTGGTTTTTTTGTTTGTGGTTTTCGTTGGTTTTGTTTTTGGGGTTTTTTTTTGGTATGTTTTTGGGGTTTTTTTTAAGGATTGAAAATCAGGTAGAGCTTTTGAAACGCACTTACCTAGGTAATCCTCTATACCTAGGAAGTGAAGGGGGTATCACTGCACGGAAACTTTCCTGAGCAGCCTGGTGCAAGAGGATCCCAGCCGTAGCAGCGTCAGAGGTAGGTAATTCAGAAGCGGCTGGGATTTGATTAATTACCCCAGTCCCGGACGAAGGGTCCCGAGGCAGGAGGAGGTGTGTGCGGCTGAGGGGGCGGGCTGGGACAGAGAAGGCAGGTCGGGAATGATGATAATAAGAAAACCTCTTGGAGGACAGACTCCGGGAGAAAGACGCTTAGCTGTAAGGAAGAGAAGTAGACATGGGGGCTTCGAGCTGCTGAGAGAAGTCAGGAGCTGGAGGAAGGATGAATTTCGGATCCCACGCTCGAAGGGCTTTTTCAATCCCCCTTTCCCGACGTCAGCCAGCAATTTGGAGGCGGGGGTCGGGGGTGGGGGGAAGAAGTGTGTGGAGGGAGCACTCTCAGGAGCACGGTATTGAAGGGGACATTGATCTTTGCTGTGCTCTGCTTGCCACCAAGCAATAAATTCAGATCTCGTGTATTTCTCACGGGCACCTCTACTTGCTTGCAAGCCTTTAGCACTTTCCCTGTGATCTCTGCGTGTACTCCTTTGGAGACATGACTGCACACACACACACTTATCCTGGCCACCAAATGACAGAGTTAAATGGAGCCCAGTCAATACTTCCCGGTGAGAAGTAACATGTTCCAACCCTACCTTCTGCTGTTGAACATGGATTGATCTCTGTCGCTAATTAGAGACACAGAAATACTGGAAGTATTAGCCGCAAATAGCATTCTGAAGGCACTTGTCCTTTTTTTTTTAACAAAAAGTGTTTATTTCCCTTCGTCCTCTTTCTTTCAAAGTGAAGAAACCCCTACTTGATTAAAAAGATATTCTACTCTTCAAAACGGGGCAGGTGGATATATATGTGAACATACATTTTGTGAAGACGACGCCTCGCTCTTATCCTGTGCTCCTCAGGCCAGCAAAAATATAGGTATTCCCGAAAATAGTAATAAATAAAATCAGGAGGCGCGATGGGATTCAGAAATGCGGGAAGGGCGTGAAGCGACAGCAGGCAGCAGGCGGGTAGGAGGCGGCTGTAGCCGCACGCTGCTCCCCCCGCGCCGGCTGCAGCCCGCCCAGCCTCCCCTACCCACGCATCCTGGTGTGCTGTCACCTTCGAGCACAAGCGACAGGACAGATTTAATTAGGTGTTGAAATCCTTTCCAGTCCCTTCTGGATAATAATTCCCCACCCCCAATCCAATCCAAGCTTCTTCAGGGGAACAGAAAGAGTAATGAACTTTTCCACCTTATCTCCCCACGCAGGAGAGTGTCTTTTTGACACGTTCACGACTCCCTTAACCACTAGCGATTTCTGTCTATCTTCTTACCCGGGGAGAAATACTGAGCACTTCCAGAACCCATTCGAGCAGCTGTATCTGCAAGGGTTAAACTAGGGAATGTAGCAGGTACAGTGCCTAATGAAAACATTGCTAAAACGTGATGAATAAGCAGTGGAATGGTAAAGACTCTGAGAGTGAGACTGCGGCGCGGATTGTAACCTAGTGCCGAGAGCGGTGACTAATGTACGGAACGTATGCGGGCAAGCAGGGTTGGTGCTTCGTAATTTCTTCGAGTTCGGAAAGTGTAGCCAACCAGGCTACTGAAAGGTTCAGAAGCGAGCAAATGAGGCGTTGCTTTTCTTTTCTTTTTTTCTTTTATAAAGTGTCCTTTTTGTTGAAAACAAGCAATCTGAACGTGAAATAAAACCTACTTACCGGGTAACATTGCAGGAAGCGAAGCGTCTGTGAGCAAAATGCATCCCGACTCCAAGCATATAGTCCATAATCTTCGGCTTCAAGCTAGAGCAGGGCTTTGCATGGTGGTGGGACTTTGGAAAGCATCATCAGTTCTGTGTGGCACAGCAGTAAATATAACAAACCATTCTCACCGTCCGTTCCTCTGCGTGTGTGTAGGGGAGAGAGAGGCTCAAGACCCAAAGAA